>CABHPP010001821.1:52743-81507 GCA_902168425.1 Peromyscus attwateri | reverse complement strand
TCTCTATTCCAGGGGGAGGAGGTGAGAAGACACTTGAAAAGGATACTTAGCACGAATATTTTGTATGTGGTGAAGCCCAAATTGCTAATTGTGCTTTGCCCCCCAGCCCCAGGCCAGGTTTCCCACACATCCTTCCTTTTTTCTAACGTGTTGGTCCTTACCAGTTTCCTGAACCATCATTCACTTTCACTCACAACCTTGAAAAGAACAGAACCTGCGTCTGCGGGCCTGGAGAGGATGTGACCACTGGGGTCTATCACCTATTATCTTCCAGAGAATCTCAGCTCCTGAGAAGGGGACTTCCAAGGCCAGTCCAGCTTCCTCTTCCCTCCACTCACACCCAGCACCCAACCATACCTTTCCAGGTTATTCACCTTGCTGGGCAAAGTCCAGTAGGCGGGGGCCTCTCCTTGGGAGTCCCCACATCAGTTGAGGTCATTCCGCCGAGCTTCCAGGAGGCCGTTAAAATTCCACAGAAACACAGGGTGTGATGACAAAAGGGACTGTGTCCTTTCTTCATCCCAGCTCAGAATCCACCAAGTTATAAACAGACGGGATTCTGGGAAGAAGTTTCTCATGGATAGAGACTGAAGGACACATGGCTCTGAAAAAGTCTGACTTCATCATCAGCTTTTTCTTAGTGGGGTCCCTAAGGTCCCCACCAGGTCTCGCTTCAAGGGTCAATGCTCTCTCCACTTCTTTCTGGCATAAGTATGAAAAGGTTCCCCCTTTTGTCCAAAAGTCCAGCTGAGCCAGGCTGATTAAAAAAGAACTTGAGGAAAAACAAGAAAGAAATCATTACAGGAACTCCGAGCAGTATAAACGACATCATATCCAAAGTGCAGGCTTTTGATTCTGAGAATCCTGTTCAAACCAGTGAAGCACCCACTGAGACCCACATCCTTTAATCCCCAGAAAACTCCAGGCTTCCACGGACTGGCATGACTTAGCTGACCTCCTGGCCTGCCCTTCCAGCACTCCTGCCTTCCTCTGGTCCCGTGATCTCCCAGGCCAACTCAGGTCGCTTTGTCGCTTTGGCCCACCTTACACAAGTGAACCCCGATCCTCCAAACTGCTGGTTTATTTTCTGGGTTTGCCCCCAGCTCTCTAAGCTCTCCCTCTATAACCATACCACACCCTTTTCATTCTGAGAAGAAATGGGTTCACGGCTCAGGCAGTAAAACATATTTAATTGCCAAAGAATGAACTTTGAGATTCTCAGCCCTGTCTATGCAGTGAGACCTTTCTCCCGACATGCACACCAATGCACAGACAACAGGACTTCCAAAAATCCCTATTATATGTAAGAATTTCCTCAGACACTAACTTTTTTTTTTTTTTTTGAAGCTGAGGATTGAACCCAGGGCCTTGTGCTTGCTCTACCACTGAGCTAAACTCCCAAACCCACTAACTTTTGACTCTCTTCAAACAAGTTAATTCACCTTGATCTTGGGCGGGAAGACACCCTGGAAGAAAATGCCAAAGACATTCTCTTTCACCAGCAGAAGGAACACATTTACAAATCACTGTGCAATAAGAAATAACCGGGGGCTGTTTTCAATTGAATAGTTGTGATCATAAGGAATGATACTCGGAGCTGAGATCAACAATGTCTACCCCAAGAGATAAGGAATGACTCCCATTCAGGTACTGAGCCCAGCAACAGTGTATGAATATGGTTGTCTACTAAAGTAATGACTGCCAGGACGCCCTGAAAGTTAGGGGGACCATGTTTCCTTTGTCGGGACTGGAAGATCACAGCAGCTGCTACAGTAGGGAAAGTCTGGGAGTCAAGACTGAACGTCAGGACTTAGTGATGCTCAAGGCATTCATTGATCCTCATCACCAAAAGAAGCAGGAGGAGGAGGAGGAGGAGGGTTAGAGGGGGGAGGAGGGAGAGAAAAGGAGGAGGAGAAGAGAAGAGAAGAGAAGAGAAGAGAAGAGAGGAGAAGAGAACAGGGGAAATGAAGAAAATAAATGAAAGGGGGGGGGGGGGGGGGGGCAGGGAGGAGGCGCATTCGCTTTCTATGAACTTTGGCTCTTTTGGGTTACCGTCGTTGCCCTGGGATACCAAGAGACGCTGAGTCCCTCGCGTCCTGTATCTATGGAGACGTCAGTATGGCGGCAGCATGAGTTCTGAACGTTGGAGCCCAGCGAGAGAAGTAAGTGTCAAGGAAGGTGACTGTACCGAGACCCCTTCCTCCAGGAAATCTCGGCGGGTCTTCAGAGAGCCCTTTCGTCGTGGGCGGGATTAATCAGACGCGGGATCCGGGAGACCTGGAGAAACCCTCTAAGTATAATTTGTTCCCTTCGTTTAACCCGTTTTCTCCTCAACTATACATGGCAACACCCACTCCTCCCACCCCCGTTTTTCCACCGGTCATTTTGGAAAATTTTAAGATCAGAAATTAGGCAAATAAAAGGAGCTGGTGGTATCTTCTTTTTCCCCCACCTTGAAACTAGAAAATTGGTTTAAAACAAAACCAAAAAGCAAAGCAACAAAATCCCCACAGCTGCACCGTCTTTTCCCCGCGAAACGTTGGAAACGGACCCCATTTGTCCCCAGTAGGCTCCGTGCTCACTGCCCTAAGGCCGGGTTGGACCACTCCTCTACCCTATTTCGTTTCCCCTCTTCTCTGACCTTTCAGAGATAGAGTGATGTGTTGTGTGGGGGCTTTCAGAGCGGTGAGGCAGGAACTGTCTGTCGAGTCCCCTGATACTTGAGAGATCAGGGAACAGGGGGCAGGACTGCAAAGCTATCCAAAGACAGAAAAGCAACGACTCTTCTCCCCATCCCCAGCTTGCATTTCTTGGATCCCGTCTGGATCACCCACGTTACAGTTGAAGGTAGGAACCTTACTGGTCATGTCCCATGTCTAGCAGAGTGCAGGCTGGGTAGTAAGTGTTCAGCAAACGCTCTGTGAATGAATGGATGGGATGAAGGCATGAACGGAGACGGTTCCCTCCAGTGGTTGGAGAACCCTCTAGGAAGAAATGAGTCACCAGAGGCTTTCTCTGCTTCGTGGAGAGGGAATGAGTGTGTCTGCAGGAAGTGTGTAAACTCCCACAGGTGATCACGAGATTGTTGAATCTGAATGCGCGGGGAACTCAACCACCAACTTGAAAAGGGAGATTTTTAGATTAAATAAAAGGCAAGTCACAGTCAGCCAGTGATGCACACTTTTAATCCCAGCAGTTGGGAGGCAGAGGCAGGCAGATCTCTGTGAGTCAAGGCCAGCCTGGTCTACAGAGCAAGTTCCTGGCTAGCCAGGGTTATATAGTGAGGCTATGTCTAAAAGCAAACAAACAAAATAGCAAGCTGAGTAAACCATGGAGAGCAAGCCAGTAAAAAGTGTTCCTGCTTCAGTTCCTTCTTCCAGGTTCCTGCCTTGACTTTCCTGGGAGTTGGAAGACAAACACGAACCCTTTCCTTTCTAAGTTATTTTTGGTAATGGCATCTATTGCAGCAGTAGAAAGCAAACTAATGTCATGTGTGGCCATGGAAGAACATGGTTGCATGAACTTTATCCCAGAACCTTTTGTGTGGCTTCCTGAGTGGTACTTCAGGCCACTGAGCCAAAGCTCTGGAGCTTGTGCTCAACCTCGTTTCTCACAGGGCCACCTCAGAGCACTGTCAGAATAGGGAGCACACCTCCCCTCCATCTCAATAATGGTGAGTTTCCTCCATCAACTCTCTTCTTCATGTTCCTCCTCTGCTCCCCTCCCAGTTCCAGGCTCCTCCGTGGATCTGGTAGGAATTTCTGACTTGGCCAGATGCTCATCGCACACTCATGCCACACTACGAGGCCCAGGGAGAGCGGAGACTGCACCGTGAATACTGTGAATGATGGATCATGCCTGAGTGCCAGCACATTGGCAAGTAGCAGTGTCACTACCCAGGTGAGGATCTGGTCAGGATGGTGGATCAAGCGTGGCAAGACCATGGAGGGGCATTGTGACAGTACAATGTGGTGAAAATCTGAGGGACTGACTCTCCCATCTACACTCTGGCACTTACCCTCCCTAGATGGAGTCCTGGGCAGATATGAGTACAGGTGGGTGCTGGGAATGGACTTGGTCCTCTGCCAGAGCAGCAAGGGCTATTAACTTCTGAGCTCTCTCTCCAATCCTGCTGGGCATTTATTGATATTGATAACCTGTAGGGTTTTTTTCTCTGTCTTTGACTGGGTATTGCACTACTTGGTAGTGTGTGTGTGTGTGTGTGTGTGTGTGTGTGTGTGTGTGTGTTGTGTACTTTTCTATATGGGCATGTTTGGAAACCAGAAATTACTATCAGGTATCTTTCCCTCTCACTCTCCACCTTACATTTTGAGAGAGCCTCTCACCGAAGCTAGGGCTTGTCATTTTGGCTAGACGATCTGTCTAGCAAGTCCCTGGGATCTGCCTGTCTCCAACTCTCCAGCCCTCCCCGATGCCCAGGGCTGGGGTCACAGGCACAGGCCACTGCAATCAACTTTTAAATGGGTGCTGGGAATCTGAACTCAGTTCCTCACGTTTGCCCAGGAAGCACCCCACCCACTGAGCCCAAGACCCCTGATTGAACACTAGGGTGGCTTCTTATTTTCTGGTTGGATCCTGACGGATGCACTAACTGATTTTTTTATTATTATTTATTTTTCTATTATCAGCTTGATACAGTATAAATTCCCCCCCCCATGCCGTTTATTGAAGGAGGAGAGGAGGTCTTAAATACAGGCCTACAGCACAATGGGAGAACCCCGGAGGGCAGAAGTTTGCTACTGATGTTTTACAATCTTGCATCTAAGCTGTTAACACCCAATATGCAGGATTCACAGACAAGGATCTTTCCATAAGCATTCAGGAGGGTGGAACCTGGCAGGGAATTAGCATAGGGAGGATATCAAGGTCAAGGTCAGCAGGCAAGGCAACAGTTACCCAAAATGGGGGCCAGGGCCCTACAGGTCCCCCTTTTTACTAAAAAATGAGCTTCTGACTTAGGTTGCATGGGACGTCAGCAGGTCACCTTACCCATCATGGAGACGCCTGCCCAGGCCACACAGGGCACTAACTGATTTTGATGATGGATTCCTCTCCATCATCTGTACCACTTTCCCTCCATAGGCAATCAGGGAAAGAAAGTATACTGGCCATCCAAGGCTCTTAGGAAACACTGAAACGGAGAGTGTAATCTCCAGAGAGAAGGGATTCATATCTTCTTCACCATCATAGCCCAAGTGCCTTGTACAGTGCCTGGCACATGGCAATCAACAGATATTTGCTGACTGGATGACTCCGTCTTGTGTTATGGAACAAAAGACAAGCAATAACTGGTCAAAGATAAAAAGGCAGTGAGTTGAGTGTCCACGGCAATGGTCATGGCAGGAAGAGGTGTCTAGTTTACCCGTCCTCCATCTTACTGCCTAAGAGGTTTCAGCTTCTTCCCTTCTCAGCTAGATAAGTGATATGGATCAATGGACGAAGTGGTTTGTTTGTTTGTTTCTGCTACAGTCAGGGAAACACTGGCACACTAAGTCTTAAGCGGCGTGTGAGCTGGCCTAGGAGGGCATGGTGGGAGTTGGTCACAGGCAACTTGGCTCCTTCCTCTGCTCCAATAGCCAGCTGATTGATGGTCAGGTGAAGGAACTGTGGGATGTCCTGCATTCTGGGAAAATGCCTGTGGTAGATTATTCCAGCTAGGAGAGGCTTCTGGGGAGCAGGAGGCAAAAGCTCCTCAGGAAGAGGTCCCTGAGGATGCCCAAGGGACAGAACCCAGCAGCCAGGACCTCCGTCTGCAAACCTGATGGAGTTGGATAGGGCAGCTCAGGTAAGGCCTCATTGCTGGGCCTTTTATGAGCAAACCATTGCAGTGACTTTGGATGTGATGATGCTGGACTCCATTTCCTCTCTAGTCCACATCCCAGGGTGAGGGACGTCATCATCCCTGAAGTGCTGCAAACAGGATGGAGATGGGGCATCTTCACCTGTTTTCTGAGTCTTAGCATCCTATTCCTGCTGATTGGCTTTGCTTCTTCCCTTTTTCCTGATGCCTGAACAGCTTTCAAGTCCCCTGACCAGGAAAATATGCGTCGCCAAGAAGCAACATGAAGTGAAGAAGAGGGTGATCTGGGGCATCGAGGTCACTGAGGAGCTTCACTGGAAAGGCTGGGAGCTGGGCAAGGAGATCACAAGGAACCTGGTTCTGAAAAACCTCTCCTTGAAGATCCAGAAGATAAAGTACAGGTACCAGAACAAGGGACCCAGAATCTAAGCCCTCAAGCCCCTGAAGTGAGTTCTCTTTAAAAAGAAAACAAAACAACCTTTAAAAACCCACCAATACAGAAGAACGTTCAAAACACATGCAGTGTGAAGAATCCTAGAAATAATAACTGGAGTCCACAGCGTGGGACCTTCCTCCCCACAGAGAACCATCCTGCCTCCAGCTTTAACAACTTCCTTGCTGTTTCCAAATGGATTTGCCGTATGTGTTGGCATCCTTAAATAATAGAGTTTAATTTGCCTCATGAACTTTGAATGAAAGAATATGATACGCTTTTGTAACATTAAAAAAAAACTTGATTTGCCTTTCTGTATACACCTCCAGGTCATGAAGATATTCCCCTAGAGTATTTTTCCAAAGAGACTTTCGAATTGTTCTCTTATCTATATGGAATTGCTGTTTGTTTGTTTGTTTTTTTTTTTTTTTTTGAGACAGGGTTTCTCTGTGTAGCTTTGCGCCTTTCCTGGAACTCACTTGGTAGCCCAGGCTGGCCTCGAACTCACAGAGATCCGCCTGCCTCTGCCTCCCGAGTGCTGGGATTAAAGGCGTGCGCCACCACCGCCCGGCTTGGAATTGCTGTTTGTGAATGGTTTGATGATACACTTCTTCAACTGAATGTTCGGTTTTCTCAGCATCATTTATGGAAGCTGACGCACTCCAGTTGACGGTGTCTCTGCCACTGACACACACCGACTGTGGATGTGTTGATTCGTGGCTGGGAGCCGCTCTGTGCTCCTGATCAACTAGTGTGATCCTGGGCTTAATCGTTGCAGCCTGAATTAATTAGTTGAATTTACCGTAAACTTGATATCTGGTTGTGTGAGGTCCTCCACCTTCTCAAGATGACCTGTTGTTCTTCTCCCTTTGAACTTCCTTAAAAACTTAAAATCAGCTGAATACACACCTACTTTTTGTGTGTGATAATGGGGTTTGACTGAATATATAGACAGTTTGGGGGATTACACATTACAGTACTGAGTCCCCTTGCATCTGGTTCTCAAGTTCTGGGATTATAGACATGTGTCACTGTGCCCAGCTATATATGATATGCTTAAAGTTGTTTTTGTTTTTTGTTGGTTGATAGTTTTTTGAAGGCTGTCAATTTTTTGTTTGTTTTGAGATAGGATCTTACTATATAGCCCTGCCTGACCAAGAACTCATTATATAAACCAGGCTGGCCTCAAACTTGTGGCAATCCTCCCAGGTGATGGAATTACAATTATGAACCACCGACTGGCTAGGTTTTCTAACATTTTTAAAAGTTGTTTTTAAGATTCATTTTTATTTTTATGCATATGTGTGTGTCTGCATGTGTGTATATGCATATGTGTTTGGATGACCTTGAGGCCAGAAGAGGGTGTTGGATCTCCTAGATCTGAAGGTAGAGGCAGTTGTGAGTTGTGAGTTGTGGGTTCTGGGAACCAAACTTGGGTCCTGTGAAGGAGCAGCAAGTGATCTTAACCATTGAGCCATCTCTCCAGCCCCTAACATCTTTTAATTGAGATATCATTTTTTCCTATTTTTTTCATATGTCGATTATATCAGCTGACTTTCTGAATTATTTCTGGATAATTTGAACATTATTATGTTCCTTTTTACTAATATTTTGTTTCTGAGATTAGTCTGTAGTTTTCTTTCTGCCTCTGTCAGGTTTTAACAATGACATATGGTTGTTTCAAAGACTACACTGGGACTGTTTCTATATTATCCAGAAGAGCTTAAAACTGGAATTATCTGCGGGGCGGTGGTGGTGCACGCCTTTAATCCCAGCACTCAGGAGGCAGAGGCAGGCGGATCTCTGTGAGTTCGAGGCCCACCTGGGCTACAGAGTGAGTTCCAGGAAAGGCACAAAGCTACACAGAGAAACCCTCTCTCGAAAAACAAAAACAAAAACAAAAAACTGGGATTATCGGGCTGGAGAGATGGGTCAGCGGTTAAGAACACTGGCTGCTCTTTCAGAGGTCCTGAGTTCAATTCCCAGCAACCACATGGTGGTTCACAACCATCTATAATCAGATCCGATGCCTTCTTCTGGCCTGCAGGCATACATGCACACAGAGCACTCATACATAAAAAACAAAACAAAACAAACAGAAAACTGGAATTGTCTTCCCTCTAATGCTAGGTGAGACTTGCTTGTGAATCCCTCTTTTCTAGAACTTTCTCTGTGGGAACATTATGCCTACCCTTTCCACTTCTTTAATGGTTTGGGGCAGGGTGACCATAAAGTTCACTGTACAGTTCTCGAGTTGGTTTTGTAAATTACATTTTCCTGTGGATATGTTTGTCCTACCTTCCCCTTCCTGACCGTTGCTGGAGTCCTTATCAACATCATGTTCTTCCTAGCACTCTGAAAGTCTGATGCTCCCGTGCTACCCTGCTGGGTACCTGTTAAATCAGGATAGCCTGTCCATATCTCTCCATGACCATCATCTTCATCAGACACAGATCTTGATATGAAGGACTGTAGGAGTCAGGTATGGGGACACATACCTGCAGGGTCAGGAGTTCAAGGCTCCATGTAGTGAGTTTGAGGCCAGCCTTGCTACACAAGACCCTATCTCAAAAAAAAAATGAATAAAAATAAAAGGAGAAGGACTTGGAATCCGGCCTCCTATTGAGTTTCCTCAGTCTTCTGACTTTGGCTTCCTCTGGTGGTTCTGAGCCCAGCTTTGACGTACTCATCACCTGGCTCTTCTCTGCAGGCCTCCCAAGACCAAGTTCTTCTTCACCATGGTTCCTCAGCCCATCTTCCTGAGCCCAGGCATAACCCTCACACTTCCCATCATCTTCCGACCTCTGGAAGAGGTAAGGTCTGCCAGAGAAGCAATGAAGTATAGGGAAGGGCAAAAGAACAGAGACCTCAGAATAGGAGGATTGTCCAAGCAGCAGGGATTTCCCCACACACCTGTACATCCTGCATTTGGGAAGCAGAGGCAGATGCATTTCTCTGAGTTTAAGGCTATCCTGGTCTACATAACAAGTTCAAGCCAGTCAAGGCTACAAAATGAGATCCCATCTCAGAAAAAAAAAAGTCAACCAATCAAACAAACAAAAAGATATACAGCTTAGAAAGACTCCAAAAAAAAAAAAAAAAAAAGGCTCAGACCTTGATCTCATTCAATAGAGGGATGCTCCCCACTGGGTATGGGGTCATAAAGGCTGTGATTATCACCAGAAAGCTCTAGATTCCTCTTGATCCCTGCAAACTTCTCAGATTTGTGTGTGTGTGTGTGTGTGTGTGTGTGTGTGTGTGTGTGTGTGTGTGAAACTTTTTGTCTTTGAGGATCATTATGTCGAGTCATAGTCTCACTATGTGGCCCAGGTTATCCTGAAACCTTTAGGTTTGTGTGATCCTCCTGCATCCACTTCCCGAACAGCTGCAATTGCAGGGGTATGCCTTTGTATCTGGCTTCTTGGAATTCCTTGTTTCCCACAGAAGTGGCCCTTTTCTCAGAGGCTAAGACAATATAAGAGTTCAGGAAGTTCTGACATGATGGGCAACAACCAAGCCCACCTGCCAGGGATTTATCGAAGGGATGGCTTAGCAGAGGTGGGATGTATGAGCCTGAGTTTTACCTGGGTACCACTCACTGGTGACTGCCTCTTCCTCTGCCTTCTGTCCTGCAGAAGGAATACATGGACCAGCTGTGGTTTGAGAAAGAAGAAGGGGTGTTCTGCGTGTCCCTGAAGGCCACCTTGCCTTGCCACATGCTAGACTGCCCATCATCCCTGCAACTGCCCATATGTGCCATCGGGGACACAGTGGAGACTTGGTTCTGTCTGAACAATGTGGGGTGAGGAGAAAGGGCTAAGGTCCTGAAAGGGAGAGAGCAGCCCCTGGGAGGAGAGCTGCAGGGAGCGGAAGAGAGAAGTTTATGCCAGGGGGCAGCAGAACCCCAGGACCTGACCTACCCCCTCACTCGTAGGGACCTGCCCACCTTCTTCACCTGGGAAGTCCCAACCCCATTCCAGATACTTCCCACTACGGGGATGCTGGAGCCAGGCCTGGGTTGTAAGATCAAAGTGACCTTCGAACCCTGCATAGCTGTCATCCATGACGTCGAGGCGTTGTGCTGGTATGGCAAGGGCGCCAGACAGAAGAAGAACATCCAGATACAGGCTGCAGGTAGACCTGCCTTCCCATCTGTCCCCAGAGACCTTGCAGCCCTCCCTGGTTTTAGACCTCAGTGTGCTCCCCCCCCCCCCCCCGCAGGTCCCCTCCTGTCCTTTCACCTGCTTTATTGTCTATCAAGTCACAGACGATCCCTCCCGGTGGTGGGCAGGGGACAATGACATATGCCTTCTAGGGACTGTTCAGCTGGGGCTGTAGAGGTCCTGATAGGGTCCCCTCAAGCCCCCATCCCATCTCTGCCCCAGCTAAATGTACACAGCTGCTGGTGAGCATAAAGCACAAGCAGCCGAAGGACCAGGACACGGAGGGCTTCCAGAAGGTGTTACACTTCGGCTCAGTCGCCGTGGGCTGCACCGTGGAGCGGCAGATCAGGCTGTACAATCCGTCTGTGGTGTGCATGTACTGGGAAGGGATGGGCAAGAGGGAAGGGGCAGGGCTCAGGGACCCCAAGTCTCGGTATGCTTATGACCCACCCTTATAACCCCTCCTCCCTCCTCTCCACCCTCAGACCCAAAGCCTTGTACACTAGTGACTGTTGATACAAACACGTGTGTGTGTGTGTGTCCGTGTGTGTCCGTGTCCGTGTGTGTCCGTGTCTGTGTGTGTGTCCATGTGTGTCCGTGTGTGTGTGTGTGTGTGTGTGTGTGTGTGTGTGTGTGTGAACAGTCGTCATCAGTTGTTCCTCTCTCTCCTGTCAGCTGAGGCTGGGTTCAGGTGCCCTTAGCCCCCTGAGTGTCCTGACCCCGGGTCTGAGGCTAGCTCTCACACTACCTTTGGGAGAAGTAAAAGATGCCCCCACTTTGGGCAGCCTTGAGGTGGGACACACAGCGCGGCTCCTTTCTCCCTGTGTTAGCCGATGCTCACATAGGCCAGACTGGATCCGAGCTGTCCCGGATCCCTCCTCATGTGGCTTCCTCAGTCTGAGGAAGACTTCCACAGACTGCCTGAACTTGTGACTAGAACTTTTCCTCCCCGTGACCCCTGACCCGACAGGTTAACGCCCCCTTCAAGATTGAAATGTCTGAGGACATGCTGACCAAAGACCATACCTTCTCATGCTCCATAAGCCAAGGTATCGTGCCCGCAGGAGAGAAGAAATGCCTGTCAGTGTTCTTCCACCCCAAGACCTTGGACAGCAGAGCCATAGACTACTTCTCCATTGTGCCTTCTGGTTGTGCTTCCCAAACTCTGCTCCAAGTCGTTGGTTTCTGTAAAGGTAATGGCCATCCCAGGAGGCTGTACTCCCCAGAACATAAGCATCCCACTAGGGAGTCATTCCCTTGAGCTCTTTGTCTACTCCAGAGAAGACCTCTGCTTCCTGGTCCCTCAGCCTAGGTGTCTGCTGTCCTCTGGTGGCCATGTAGGGAAGCATTCTGGATACCCGGCGATCCCCATCTTTCCAGATAGTGGAACTCAGAATTTTGCAGGGACCCTGGGCCTTATCCAGCCTGGCCATCTAGCTCTACGGGGCTCCTCATCCCAGCAGTGGGACTTCTTATGAGATCTCCTTCGAGGCTGGCACCCCAGCGCACACAAAGACCCTCTCACGAGGACCCATCTCCTCTGCCTAGGTCCTGATGTATCCCTGCAGCATTACTGCATCAACTTCAGCTGGGTCCGGCTCGGGGAGCACTCGGAGCAGACCCTGTGGATCGAGAACAAGTCGGACTGCATAGCTCACTTCCAGTTTGACATTGACTGCCAGGAGAGTGTCTTCAGCATCAGGCCTGCCTTTGGAACCCTGGCAGGCAAGGCCCGTATGACCCTGCGCTGCGCCTACCAGCCCACACATCCTATCATCTGCTTCCGGAGGGTGGCCTGTCTCATCCACCACCAGGTGAGTGATGAAGAAGAGACCGAGATGGGGATTAAAGAGGTCGTTCTGTTTAGTGAGAGGCCATGAGACTCAGAGATGGAAGCAAGGCTTGGTGGGGTCTCCCCTCTTTTCAGAACATCTAAGGCTGTATGCCTGGGTCACCTTTAGACTCTCTGCCATGGCTTTAGAGGCAGAGCTTGGCCAGGGGTGCGTGAAAGCTCACTAATCCAGCCAAGTTTGCCGTAGGCTCTGCTGCTTCCACAACCACTGGTATTGCTGTCAGCGAGCTGGGAAGGGGTGCTTTGGACATCAGCCCACTCCGCATGTGCAGGGTGGGGACTCTGAAGCTAGAGCCCAAACCCAGCCCCTTGGGCAAATGTGATGTGCAGTATCTGGACACCATGACAAAGTTTAGGCTGGGATGTAGCCTGTCCTCATCAACTGGGCTCTGGGCTGCACCCCTCTACCTAGGGAAGAAATTTGCCCAATTCTCACAAGTGAAGCATGAGCTCTTGGAGGCCTTGGAGTGAAAGGGTAGAACAGCCCTGGTTTCCACCATCCCCCACTCCATGGGCAGGGCTAAATGCTAGTCTGGTAGGCTCCTGATTGGCCCTGATACACAGGAGAATGCCCAGGACCCATGGGAAGTGGGGGAAGGGCAGGCAATAACTGAGCATCCTAGCTCCAGGTGGAGGCTGCTCCTCTTGACTTGTTCTGGAGTCCCACTATCTCCTCAACTAGAGGGCAGCTCTCAGGATGCTCCCCTGACTGGCCACTCTTCAGCCTCTGCTCCCCATCTATCCTCTGTCCAACCCCTACATCTCCTTGCCACACCACCTACCCCAGGCTCTGTCTCACACAGACAAATGTCACCATGTGATGTGGACTTTGGTGTCACAGGACCCACTGTTTCTGGACCTGATTGGGACCTGCCACTCAGACAACACCAAGCCAGTCATCCTGAGGCCTCAGCACCTCACCTGGTACCGAACACACCTGGCTCGGGGCTTGACACTTTACTCTCCTGATATCCTGGCTGCCATGCTGAAAGAGAAAAAGCTAGAACGGGATGAGAACGGGGCCCTCATGTTGCCCATGGAGGTATGTGGGGTGCCAGACATTCCAGCCCCCACAGAGGCAGGCTGCTCTCACCAGGACCCCGGTCCCTTCCCTAGCGGTCATTGAGTAGGCCTGTGACCTACACCAGTGTAGCTGGAGACGACCTGCACGGAGAGCTTGCCGTCTTTTCTGGAAAGGAGGGAGCTGAAGAAAGTCAGCAGAAGATGAATGACATTTGAACCCTGTCCCAGTCTCTCCTTCTGCAGGATCCGCAGGATGTGGAACGGCCAGCCACCAAGTACCCCCATATCCCCCCCATGACGGAGTACTTTTTTGATGGCACCAAGGACCTGGCCGTCTTCCCCCCAGCTGTCAGTCTAGAGCCTATTGATGTGGACTTCGGTGCCTGTCCTGGGCCTGAGGTCCCCAACCCTGTTCCCTTGTGCCTGAGGAACCACACCAAGGGCAAGATCACCGTGGTCTGGACTTGCAGATCTGACTGCCCTTTCTGGGTGACCCCAAACACTTGTGACGTGCGCCCACTCAAGTCCGTAGCCCTGCGCCTGCACTTCCAGCCACCTGCCCCCAACAGCCTCTATGCTGTGGAGCTAGAAGCCTTCGCTGTTTATAAGGTGTGTGCATACAGACCAAACAAGTGGAGAGACTAAGGTCCCTCCCTGGAGCCTGAAGGGCAGAGTCTAGTTACAAGGATGCCAGGCGGCCACAGAGTCCATCCTCTCCAGGCAGGCTTCTCCTGTTTTTTCCTCGGCTGGACAGTGCCCTCTACTGGTTTGATCCGCCCAGGCTCATGGCCTGACTTGGTCCTTCTGATTCCCACTTCTGTGCGGTCTCCCTCCCTCCCCTCCCCTCAGGGGAGAACTCAGCTGGAATAAAACACTTTGGAAAAACTTAGTACCTAGGGAGGAGCTCTCTGGGGGTCTCAGATAGAGGGTCCCTGGTTTTTAGACCTTGAAGGACCTATTCCAAAGCAAAATCATTGTTTTTATTTTGTAGTTTATGTTTTCTGTTGTTTTTCATAGACAGGGTTCCTTTCACTATATAGTCAGGGCTGGCCTCAACTCATTTCAATCTTTCTGCCTCAGCCTCCAAGCTCGGTTGCGGTGTTTGTTTTGTTTTGTTTTGTTTTTGTTTTGATCTTGTCTAATGCAGGCCAAGCCTCGATTTGCTGTATAGCCAAGGATGGCCTCCATTTCCTGAGTACTGAAACTGCAGATATGAACTACCACACTCAGTTAATTTGGTGCTGGGGACCAAACCCAAGGCTTGATGCGTGACAGGCAGGCACTCTACCAACTGAACGACACCCCCAGCATCTTGTCTTGTCCTTCTTTCTTTTTTCATGAGACAGGGTCTCACTGTGTAGCCTCAGCTTGCCTGGAACTCCCTATGTAGACCAAGGCATAGGCCACCATGCCTATCCCTTTAACTGTCCCCATCCTCATGTATTAGCAGAGAAATGGGAGACGGGGGGGGGGGGGGGGTTGGGGGGGCGGGGGATCGGATGCTAACTTCTGGCTAGCCAAAGCTGAGCACGTCAGGTTTCAGGCCTGTGCTGGCAGGAAAGTCATACATGACCAGTGAACACCTGAGATATGGTGGTCCAAGTAGAGATGTACCATGAGTGTAAAATATACCCAAATTTCATAGATTTAATATGAAAAGGATGTAAACTATCTCAGTAATAGCTTTTTTTCTTTTTCAGATTTATTTATTTATTATACCCTACAGAAGAGGGTGCCAGATCTCATTGTAGATGGTTGTGAGCCACCATGTGGGTGCTGGGAATTGAACTCAGGACCTCTGGAAGAGCAGTCGGTGCTCTTAACCTCTGAGCCATCTCTCCAGCCCAGTAATAGCTTTTATAATGATTGCATGGTAACTTTTAAGTTAAATAAAATGGATTGTTGAAATCAATTTCACTTTTAAATGTTTAAACAAACACGGAAACATTGAAAATTGCATTTTCAGCTGGAATCTGTGGCTTGTGTTGTATTTCCATTGGCCAGCACTGCTCTGGGCCCATTCCTATAGAATGAATGCTGCTTCCATATCTCACCCCACTCTCCTCCCACAGAGTGTGCAGAGAGCCAGTCAGAGGCTCCAGCTGAAGGGACAGGGCATGACTGGCCATCCTCTGCAGCCTCCCTCAGTCCTCCTTTCTTGCGCCCAATATAGGATGCCTACAGCATAGGACCAGGGAGGGAAGGTGACTGTCCTCTAGGGTCAGACTGAACTCTGAATTTCCTCCTGGCCTGGCCCCTGCAGGTCCTTCAGAGCTACAGCAATATTGAGGAGGACTGCACGGTGGTCCCATCCTGGTGTCTGAAAGTTCGGGCTCGAGGACACAGTTACTATCCTGCCTTAGAGCACCACATCCCCCAATATTCCCTGGATGTACCCAAGGTAAGTGTGGCCCCAACCACAGTGGGAGCAGGACGAGAGACCCCAGCCTCTCTTTCTAAAGGTCTCAGTAATACACCCCCAGGTCCTTCCTGGCCATTCGAGGGAGCGAGGCCAATGAATAGCATGCTCTTGGACCATGGTCCCAGCACAAGAACGGTCTAAAGATTGGGTACCAGTCCTTCTCCACTCCATCTGGAATCTTTACCTGGTCCTCTGTACTTTCCAACTCCTTCATTTGCCCTGCTCACTGAGCACCTGCTGGCTCCCAAGCCCTAGGCTGGACCCTAGGGATAAACCAGCCCAAAGCATGAGCCCAGTCACTCGAGAGAGAGTCAGAATTCCCAGACCTCTTCTCAGACAGACCTTGGAGGTATCCTCGGCCCTGGGAGGCAGGATGACACAGGGCTGAGAAGTGCATGGCCTGGGGCCAAGTTCCCAGAATCCAATTCTGCTGTCCCTTCCCAGCGTCTTACTCTATGTCAATTTTTCACCGGTTTCTGTTACTGGGAAGGACGCCTCTTTGAGACAATGGCATGAGACCACCCTGCTTTCTCCATCAGCTTCCCTTCTGTTCACCATCCCAAGCCTGTGCCTCCTTCATATCCACCTAGACGCCGCCCCTCCCTCAAACAAAACTCTCCCCGATGCTCAAGGGTGTCTTCACGGATGCCTTTGGTCCCTGGCCAGCTCCTCCCAGTGTGACTTGAGGCCCTTCCACAGTCTAGTGGCAGCCTGTGTTGCTTCTGTACTGACTCACATGAACTTTTTGGCACAGCCAGATAGGAACTTGGCCCAGGGATTATGGGCCTTGGGTTGTGAAGCCTGTTTAGCATTTAGCCTAGTCCTGGCCTTATCCAAGATGGCTGAGAAGTGTTTAGGAGCTGGGACTATTGTGGTTGATATCCCTCTGACACCTGAGTGGGAATCATCTAGAAAGAGCTAATGACCCCGATCTTCTGAACGAGGATGGATGAAAGCAAGTCTTCAAAGAGTAACTGGAAATCATTGCGAAAAACAGCTCCTCGTCTAAACTTGAGGTCAGGCCTTAGAGGCCTGACTTTCCCTGGGACCTGAGACCACTACATCTTTATGTCTGGAGGTCTTTGGAGGACACAAGTATTCTTTGGTGGCAGGCTGTGACCTCCCTTAATTATCAAGAATTCTTCGATGCTTGGGCTGTGTGCAAAGATCTTGGGTCTCCTTGGAGACAGCATCATCCAAACCTGAGTGTCCCTGAATGTGTATCTAGGGTGAAGACCTGAGGTAGGATCCCTTTCCCTCTTATTCTCCCCAACTCCCAGATGTTCCCAGCAGTGTCTTCTGGGGAGCCCTCCTACAGAAGCCTGCTTCTGGTCAACAAAGGCCCCATGCTGTTGACCTTCAGCCTGGCCCCCAACAGCAGCTCGGACATCACCCTGAGGCCCTCCTCTGGCCTCGTAGCTCCTGAGGCCCACCAGGTCTTCCTTATCAGCACATGCCCCAAGGGCACCTCATGGAAGCAGCACATTTTCTACCTGCAATTCAACTTTTACCCCCAGTATCTCAAGGTAGGAGGTGGGGGATAGGGAGACTGGGTCCTTAGGCCACATTTTTAGGGTCCCTGCCAAAGTATCTGGTGGGTGAGGATGGGGGCACTTCTCTAATAAAGAGAAATAGTAGGGAGAGAGCCCTGGGCTCCACCCATGACAACTCTGCTGCTTCTCAGTGAGTTGTCTGCTTCATGGAGTCTGGGGCCAGAGAAAAATCTGCAGTAACCCCAGACTCATACTGTAGGTGATAGAGTGCTGTTTTCAGCCAGTGCAGGGGCAGGGCTAGAGAGCAGATCCACATCCGACCCCATGAAAAACTGATACATCCTCTCTGGGTCCCTGAGAGTTTGATGTTTGTGTTTTAAAGACAGTACATCACAGCCGGGCAGTGGTGGCACACACCTTTAATCCCAGCACTCGGGAGGCAGAGCCAGGCAGATCTCTGTGAGTTCGAGGCCAACCTGGTCTACAGAGGAAGTTTCAGGACAGGCTCCAAAGCTACAGAGAAAAACTCTATCTCAAAAAAAAAAAAAAAAAAAAAAAAAGACAATATATCACTAAATAGGCCAGTCTGGTCTTAGACTCAAGGCAGTCCTTCTGCGTTATCCTACTCTAGTGCTGGGATTTCTGGAGTGATCTGCCACACCTAGCTCTGGGTTCTTCTTAATCTGCTTTTGAGAGAAGCTGCTATGTTCAAGCTGGAAAGCAGCTTTGTCTATCCCCTTCCAAGGGTGACAATCTGCACAGCCATGCCTCCTCCTAAACATGTCGGGAGAGCCCAAAGGTCACAGCCTTGTCCTTCCTCCCTTCCTCTGGCTCAGGAACTGAGCATTCAGAGCAGAGAGGAGCCCCTGCAGCTGAAGCTGGACACCTGCAAGAGCATCTTTTTCAAGCCCACCTGGGTGGGCTGTTCCTCCACCAGCGATCTCACCTTCCACAACCCCTCACGGCTGCCCCTGGAGTTCGAATGGAGAGTCTCCCAGCAGCACCAAAAGATGCTGGCTGTCCAGCCCTCCAAGGGCATCATCCGTCCTCATGAGAATCTTGTGAGTGCCTGGGCCCCATTGCCAAGCGTAGATGAGAGGGTACCTGTCACGCTTACCTTTTCCGTCGCTTACTTGTGGTTCTCATGGCCTATCATGTACACCTACCTGAGCAATCCGTAGTCACCTCCCCCAGTCTGAGGTTTAGAAGGTTTTAGTAACACCTTCCTCACCCTCATCTTACAGGAAATCGAGACTCAGGGGAAGAGTGTTTAATTAAGATCAATATTAGGAGTGCAGAGTTGGGACTGAATGCGGCATTTGTGATGCCAGGGCCCCAGCAGGTCTAAATTTTATCATTCATGGTATCCAAGCAGCAAGATTCTTGGCAGGTAGCTTGAATCAGCTGGATATGGTCCAAATGGGTGACTCTCTCAGGAAGGGGTGTTCCAGATTAGTACAAAAGGGGGACCCAAATGGGCACCTGAAACAACAAACTTTGTCTCTAGTCTGAGGTAGGTCAGACGCAGAGCAGTAACTACCAATACTTGGTACCCATAAACACCCAGGGACAGGAAAGAGGAGCCTGAGAAATCACACACATGTAGAAACCCACTTGAGTGCCTGCCCCAGGCCCCTGTCACCAGGTTTCTGACCCTGGTCCAGGAATTCCACTTCTCTGAGGCTCCAGTTTCCATCAAAATCAGTCTGCCCTGTCATGGGGATGTAGGATTGAGGGGCTTCAGAGACAAGATAATGCTATGTGCGCAAAGTGCTCAGCATTTGAATAAACAGGCAGATGGAAAACGGTGTCAAGCTTTGGTATTGACACCTCTCCCAGCCAAGAGCCTGGGAGGGGGCGTCCTGGACACATGCATGCAAGAATGAATCGTCTCTGTGACCCCAGACACTGACATGGACCTTCAGCCCTTTGGAGGAGACCAAGTACCTGTTCCGAGTGGGGATGTGGGTCTGGGAAGCCAGACAGCCGCAAAAGACCAATCCCCGAGCCACCAAATACTACAGGATTCGGCTGGTGGGCATGGGCGTTACCGGATGCCTCTCTGTGAGTGGAGGCCCTGGTGGAGGCGGAGCCAGGACCTAGGTGGGAGGGAAAGTCCCAGGTACCCCACCTTAAGAAGGCAGGGGACAAGATATGGATTCTTGCACACAACCTCAGGTCTGCCTTTCCTTGGGGAATGCTCTGAAGGCTAAGGGTTGAGGGAGCCCCCAGCAGCTGGCTGACTGTGATCTCAGGCAAAGCCAAAGGATCTGGACTTCGGGAACATACTGGTGAACAGCCGGGAGGTCAAGCCTTTGGTGCTCCTGAACGATGGCAACTGCACCCTCTATTACCGCCTGGTCCTGGAGCAGCACAGTCCCAAGGGCCTCAACAACGACCCCTGTGGTACTGGGGGCTGGGCTGGGTCTGGGGCCAGGGAGGCGTGTGTCTGTGTGTCCTTAAGACAGATGACCCACACCATGTGTGGAAAATGTAGCATTTCCACTTTGTAACTGGGGCAGGTGCAAATGACTTCAAGATGCATAGTTCTTTCCACCCCAAGCCTGCTCTGCCCTCAGGGAGTGTTGCAGTGACCCAGGGGAGGGCATCTGAGGAGGAACATGAGAGGCCAGGACACCTCTGTCCAGTTGCCCACCGATGACTCCTGCACCATCTCCCAGCAGCTCTAGAATTCAACCGCTTGGAGGGGACCATGCCGCCTCATTCCCAGGATACCATCTATCTGACTGCCTGTCCTAAGAGCCGTTCCCAGTATTTCTGGACCATTAGCTACTGTCTCCTGTCCCACAAAGGTACCTGGGCACTCGGTAGAGATTTGGGGCCCCGGAAGGGGAGAAGGGAAGAGGTGAATTGTGAGATGCAGCCCTAGAGCCACGCTCAGTTCAAGACAAGCTGGCCCGGCGGATGAGGGCGGGATGGACCGTGCCTTTGGGATCTGATGTGCATAGCTGCGTCTGTCCCTGTGACACCCATACATGTGTCCCCGAGCTGTGGCGACACAAGAGTCAGCAAATGTGCTGCCTTCTGTTGAGATGACAGGCAAATCCTGAGTCAAGCTTTGGGGACTCTCTCCTCCATGAGATGGAGTTGTTACTGTTCCCCGCGCCCGCTGGAAGTTCCTGGAACAGGCATCGGAAGAATAGTCACCCAATGGGATTGGGTTCTGACTCTCCCACACTTACTGGCAGTGTGGCACTACCTGAATACGCCTCACCTTCCCCATCAATAAAAGGGAGGCGATCACAGACTACAGGCCACAAAAAAGAATGAAGTGATCACATTTGCCACCGCACTGATGGGCATTGAAAGCGCGACACTAAGTGAAAGAAGCCAGTCAGAGAAAAACCAAGCCCTGAGTGATTCCCTGTTTGGAACATCCAGAATAGATAAAATACACAGCCAGAGACTAGATTAGTAGTAGCTGGAGGTGGGGCAGGCCTAGGGGGGGAGTGTTGACTAGTTGGTACTGCGTTTTTTTAAGGGGACAGTAGAAGCTCTCTAAAACTTAGTGGTGGTGGTTGCCTGCCTGTGAATATACAAAGCCTACCAAATTGTATGTGTCAGAGTGTAGCTTTTACAGTCTATGAATTATGCTTTGTTGCAACGAGTTTGACAATCAATGGCGGTACAAGTGAAGTGCCAGGATGTGTGTTAAAACAAAGCAGTGCCTGGCACACAGAAAGTCTTAGACAAGAAGGGTTGGCTGCCGTCGGAAATGTGCTCCAGACTGAAGGTCAGCCGCTGCTTCTGACCAGGGTTCGGCACCCATCCCCCCAGGGGAGCTAAACCCGCTGCTCTCCCCCACGCTCCTGCCCCCAGACAGCGTGGTTGGCGAAAGGCAGGAACTGTGCCACGTCTCTCTGGTAGCTGTGTTTCCTTTACTCTCCATCCTGGATATCTGCTCCATGGGCAGTGCCGAGGGCATCACCCGGAAGCACCTCTGGCACCTCTTCAACCTCGACGTGCTCAACAGTTACTTGACACGTGACCCAACCTTCAGCGAGCTCACCTACAAAGTGCCCACCCGGCACAGGTAAGATAGACTTGGGGGCAGGCAGGAAATACCGGAGATGCCCACAGATGACCTACCAACACTCCGACACCAGGCCTTTCCCAGGAAGCTGAGAGGGGGTGAGGGTGGGGGAGCAAATTCTTGTCTATTCCTAGAGGGACCTGGGAAAGCAAGGACTAAGGAGCTACCTCACTGACCCTGAGTTCCAGACTTTTCACTTTGTACCTGGGGTGGGACCCAAGGTGAGAGCCCTGACTTGTCTCCTTCTCCTTGCCCTGAGCCATCTCTCTGCCTTCCACAGCATGAGCCATACGCCTCCGATCTTCACTCCTCTGAAACTGGACTTCAATTTTGGAGCAGCACCACTTAATACCCCACCTTCAGTGGTCCTGCTGGTGCTGAAGAACAGTGGACTGGTGTCCTTGGACTGGTACGGCTGGGCAGAGGGGCGCTGCTACAAGGGTCTGAGGACAGAGCTCTGTAGGCCCGGAGTAGGGAACAGTCACCTTCTGGGGCTTCCTGGGAAAGCTGGGGTCTGCCAGTGGATCTCCCAGTGGCAGGGCAAGGGGGCCTGGAGGAGACTGCAGTTACCCACAGCACTTGGGGGATGTCAATGGCTGCAGCTGGGCTCTGGGCAGTGTACAGTTCCTGGAAACTGGTTACAGCTATACCAGTAACTGAAGGAATGCTACAGAGCAGGCACTGTGTTTCTCCAGCCTTCAATCCTGGATCTTTATGGTCCTGTGAAAAAGACCTCTCCAGACTTGTTCAAAAGCCAGGGCCTGAGTGTCAATGGACTAAGGACTCGATCAAAGACACCCAGCTGTTAGAGGCAGAGCCAGGTTCAAATCCAGATGTACCAACTCCAGGGCGCCTGCCTACCCCAGTTAGTCAGCAAGAAGGCTTCGAGTTGCTTCTGTACATCAGGACTGTCTAGGCACCCGGCTGCCTGCCAGATCCCCAGTTCAGGGGCTGGGGTCAGACGGAGGCAAATCTAGGTTGGCATGGAGGACAAGCATCTGCTGCCACAGAGGAGCCTGCCACTGGAGGGCATGACTGAGCAAAGTGGAGGCTGGCCACAAAACGGAGTCACCTCGCAGGTCACCGGAAGCCAGGCTTAATGACCTGAGCCTGCCAAGCTCATTCTTCTGTTCTTCTGCCCTCTCGTCAGAGCCCAGAACTCATGCCCAGCAAGCTTCCTGTTTCCACGTCAGGCTTGTTCACATTCCTAGCATGAGTATGCTTAGATTTCTCAGTAAATGTCTATTTACAGACCTTCAGTTCTGGTTGCCTAATGAGTATAAAAGAAGGGTCTTTATCTGGATCAGGCTGAGGGAGACGAGACCCAGCCTGAGGGTGCTGGGAAGGTGAGTGAGGGAGAAGACACAAGCCAGGGTGCCTGGTCAGAACCTGCTGGCCTGAGCAGAGAACGCCTTGGAAGTAGGGTAAAGGAAGGGGCCCTGTACCGATAGGCGTATAATGGTTACCCCTAAACTCTGACTGCCTCGCACCTCTATGGTGTTGAGATGGGGAAGTTGGCTCATTAGGCGGCAACTGACAGGAAAAGGCAGGGTTGGGAGTAACTGGAAAGCTTGACGGTTGGGGAAGCCCAGAGCCTGCCTTGGGCTTCAGATTTGATACTGGCTGGACGCTTCTAAGCAGGCCAGGAGCTAGTATCTGTAGAGCTCAGGGCTTGACCTGTGTCCTGGGATATTTTGGGGGACATGGGCATGTATGTGTAGGAGCAACTCAGCTCACACTCTCTGTGGAGAAGGTCCAGGAGGTTGGCAAGCGGGGCAGGAAAGACCCAGGTAGAGAGTTCACTGGACTGGATTCTCTCAGCAGGAGATCCAAAGTACAGGAAGCTGGCATGCTTCTTCCAGAGTTCAAGTGGCCCGACTCTTCTGTGCTTTTTGTGCTGTGGTTCATTTCAATTTCTCAGAAGATTCTTTTTGCAAACTCTAGCATTTCTCTGCTGAGCTCATAAAGAATAGACAGAATCTTCGATTCCTCCCAGGACCAGTGGTGCAAGGAGAGTGTGGAGCTGGCCTGGAGATGAGGGTAGGCAGGACAGAGGGAGACCCCGAGTTGGGAAGGAGGGTCAGAGAGCCATGAAGCTGCCTTTCCCCCTCAATCCTTTTCCTCCTGACACTTCTGCTGTGTTTGACTCTGGGGTATGGTTGCAAAGTACCTCGTATCCAAGTGGACCGCCTCAAAGATGCCAAGTACTCAGCTTAACCTTTGTTCACGGTGTGCTTTTATTTCACTGGCTAAATTTGTCCCAGGTGCTTCCTAAAATTAAGCTTCAAGTCGGTCCTGAAGTGTTACCCTCTGAGTGTAACAGGAACCCAGGGTAGAACGGCCACCCAGGACCCCAGGATGGGGTAGTGTCCTGGGAAGGAGGGAGAAGTGACATTCACGGGGTCATTGTGCACATTTGGCAGGGTGGTGGTGAGATCTAAAGACTTTCAGGAGGGCTGAGTGTATAGTGGCTCAGTAGTGGAGTGCTTGCCTAGCATGTACAGAGCCCTGGGTTCAATCCCTAGCATGATGAGGAGAAAGAGGAAGAGGAGGAGGAGGGGAGTGTTTTTAAGACATTGAGAAGAGGAGGACCTTGAATGCAGCTGGAGGTACAGGCAGAGGCAGGACATGAAGGGCCTGGAATCTTCCTCTAGAGAGTTTGAACTTGTTAAGTGACTGAGGAGATGGGAGCTGCAGAGCGGGGAAGATCCAGGGGAAGATCCAGGGGATGATGGATTAGTTGGGTGTGACTCTGCTCCAGATGTGGGAGAAACCATGCACATTAGAACAAGTTAGGGTGCCGGGTGGTAGTGGCGTATGCCTCTAATCCTGGCACTCGAGAGGCAGAGGCAGGTGAGTTCGAGGCCAGCCCCATCTACTGAGCAAGTTCTAGGACAGCCAAGGCTACACAGAGAAAAGAGAAACCCTGTCTCGAAAAAACAAAAAAAAAAAAAAGGAAAAGAAAAGAAAGAAAGAAAGAAAAAGAAAGAAAGAAAGGAAAGAAGAAAGAAAGAAGAAAGAAAGAAAGGAAGGAAGGAAGGAAGGAAGGAAGGAAGGAAGGAAGAAAAGAAAGAAAGAAAGAAAGAAAGAAAGAAAGAAAGAAAGAAAGAAAGAAAAGAAAAAGCCAGGGAAGAGGCCATGAAATCATTTAATCAGGAGAGCAGCAGAGTGACTGTGTGTAAAGGAGATGCAGAAACTTCCCAGAGAATCCTGAAATAGCCAGAGCTCCCACTCTGCCTCTGGTCAGCATCCCCCAAATAAAAGCACAGAAGCAGCACTCACCGGCAGTCAGAACCTTCCTCCTCAGGCTCATGCCCATGCTGGAGTGGCCAGGGCTTGGGAGTGCGCTCTGCTCTCAGCCTTTGCACCACACGCAGACAGTTGGATGCTTTGCAGAGTGATTCTTTTGGTTTTTGTCTAGTGGAGGCACAATGCTATTCAGATTTCAGTCAGCATTCTATCAGCAATATCCCTTCCGGAATGTGCACTGTGGAGGAAGAACATACGTAGTAGAGTACATATAGATCTAGTACATTCTTTTTGTCAGTTGTACGATAGTCTACAGTATAAAGGGACTTAAGTTATTAGGCCACCCCTTTACTGGAAGATTTTGTTCCCAATAAAAGGATCCCAAAATGTTTTTCTCTTTTTGCCACCACGAAGAAAGTTTCATATATATAAATATAAGTGTGTAGGACTGGGGAGATGGTTCAGTTGATGTACAAGCATGAAATCCTGAGTTTGGAATCCCAGAACCCATGTAAGGTCAGCCACAGTAGCACATGTCTGGAACTCCCATGTTCTGGTGTCAAGATGGGACGTGGAGACAGAGTCATTCCTAGAAGCTTGTGGGCCGCTAGTCTGACACCCGTGATGGTAAACAAAGCCTGTCTCAAACAAGATGGAAGGCAAGGACTGATACCCAGAGTTGCCCTCTGACCAAATGCATGCTGTGGCAATGTGCACCTACACTCACATACATGTACACATATGACACACACACACACACACACACACACACACACACACACACAATATTTTTTAGATGTTCAGTATGTGTTGGTATATTTTCATGCTTGCATTTTAATCACACATGTGGATTCCTGAAAGTAGGACTTCTGGGTCAAAGAACACATGTGTGTTTGATCTTAGTAGATGCTGCCAAATGCTAAAAGGTAGCAGAACTTCTCTCTCACTCCACCTACGTTTGGGGATGTCTGCTCTTTCTGAACTTTACCAGCACTGTGTGCATCTGTTTTTCAAATTCCCCATGTGAGAGGAACCCGGACAGACCCCTCATGAATTTGGAGTGTAGTTCCCTGACTCCTGCAAGGCTTGTTGGCTCTTCTGCTTTCTATTTCTGGGTACTCTCTGTTCAATCCCTGGCCCAGTTTGCGGCTGGGGACAATTCCCTTCTGTCTCCCTGAGAGAGTCCTATCAAATCGTGGCTTTGGGACCCTTCGTCACCAGTTTTGCCAGCTGGTTGGATGGCAATATCTACTTTGCTACACTGTGAAGCCTTGCAGGGGAGTGGGCGTTCTCTTCATGCTCTTGTTTGCTTCCTGATTACCAGCCCTCTGGGAACCTGTTCTCTAGCCTGTGTCCAAGCTAGCCTCAACACCCTCCTTCTCAGGGGCCCCTGGGTGGTACTGCCATCATTCCCAGGAGTTGCAAATGGCCCCTTCCTGAGACCTTATGTGTAGGCAGAGTTTTTCTGTCCCTGTCCCGCCAGCTGGCTCCCCAAATAGCCACAAAGAGACTTATTATTAATATTATAAATGCTCGGCTGATACCTCAGACTTGTTACTAACTAGCTCTTACAACTTAAATTAACCCATATTCCTTATCTATGCACCAACACGTGGCAGTACCTTTTATCAGCATGGCATGTTCATCTCCTGCTTCCTCTGCCTCTGGCTCCCCATGACTCCACCCTTCTTCTCTGTGCTCTCTTTTCACGCTCTCGTTTTGTCCGCGAGTCCCACCTAACCTCTACCTGCCTAGCTATTGGCCATTTAGCCCTTTATTAAACCAGTGAGAACAACAAATATTCACAGAGTACAAAAAGATTGTTCCACTGCACTTATGGAAGAAGGACCAGTGGCCAGCCCTAAGTGGCTCACCTATACAAGTGACTCCCTTGGCTCCTGGTTCCCAAAATGAGCATCCCAGTCGTCACTTTTCTTTACTCATTTTGGCTCTGCACCTGTCTCTAGTTAGTGTTGTTTGTTTGTTTGTTTAAAGACAGTGTCTTAGTCACTATTCTATTGCTGTGATGAAACACCATGTCCAAAACAACTATTATAAAAAGAAGCATTTAATTGGGTGCTTGCTTACAATTTTAGAGAGTTAGTCTGTGATCATTATGGCAGGGAGCACACTGGCATGGTGCTGGAGAAGTAGCTAAGAGCTCACATCCTGACCTGAAGGCAGCAGGCAGGGAAAGAGTGAGGCTGGGCCTGGCAAGGGCTTTTGAAACCTCCAAGCCTATCCCCAGTGACACACCTCCTCTAACATGGCTATACCTCTTAATCCTTCCCAAACAGTTCCACTAACAGGGGATCAAGCTCTCAAACATATGAGGAGTCATTCTCATTCTTCAACCCAGACTAGTCTGGAGCTCACTATGCAGCCCAAACTGACTTTGACTTTCAGCCATCTTCCTGACAACCCAAGTGCTAGTCCTACAGGTGTGAACCCCTGCTGGCTATTCCTAGGTTTGGGGACAGTTATGAAAGGAGAATCCGCCTAGCTACATTTGCTCACCAGAACCTGGGCCAGCTTATGAAATGGGGGTGCAAGGTGCAAGAGGTGTGGTGAAAGCCCCTCTGTCTGCCTGTCTCTCTGACTGACCTACCCTTTGCATGGCTTCATTCCTCTCGCTTGCTTTCTCCAGGGCCTTCCTCTTTCCAAGCGACCAACAGCTGGACCTGGATCTGTGGGTGGAGCAGGCAGAGCTTAACAGTGCTGAGCTCCACCAAATGCGTGCAGAGGATAACTGCCTCTTCTTCATCAGCCCCAAGTCAGGGAGCCTGAACCCTGGGCAGGAGCAGATGGTGGAGTTCAAATACAGGTGCTCCGCACCCCATACCCGGCCCTTCCTTCCAGGCGATCCCTAGCTCTGACTTTTCTCTGAATGACTCCAGGGGACCCTAGACAATCCCCCCCCCCCAGGAAGCCATCCCCTGCAGTGAAAGTCCATGTCATTTCTGCCTCATCCCAACTGAGCGGTGGTTGTCTGGCTCAAAAGCCACACTTGTTTTCCCCCGCTCAGAGAAGACTCCAGAACTCACTGCCCAACTTGTCTCCTCCTTTCAGCCACTTGTTTGTTGGCACTGACCGCCTCTCCGTGCTCTTCAAGGTATCCCATGGACGGGAGATCCTGGTGAGACCCAACACCCTTGTCCTGCTGGGGACTGGCTATGGGAGCTCTTTGGACATCCAAGAGAGGAGCAGGGAGTGGTGCCCCCTGGGAACCTGGGGCCGGGATCTCGGCTGGGCATGCCAGTTCTCGCAGGGCAGCGTGCCACCTGTGGGCTCTTCATTTCCAGCTACAATTCATCGGTGTGACAGTAAGGCCAGAGCAGAAATACGTGCACTTCACCTCTACCACCCACCAGTTCATTCCTGTCCCCATTGGGGACACACTGCCCCCGCGCCAGGTCAGTGGTGTGTGTGATCCTGTTGCCAAGAGGCCTAAGTATGGATCTCTGGGTGTCTGTGTCAGGCTTGACAAGATGACAGACACTGCCCCACACAGGACAGTTGGGGAGATATAAGGCCAAGTCTTCAGGAACTAAAGCACTTCACCAGGCTCCATTCCCACGCAAAAGTATTGTTCCCTTATTAGCAAAAGGGTCTTCAAGCTTCTTTGATCCTGGACCACACTAAGATGTTTATATTGTTTGTGCTGAGTTCCAGTGTTGACATACACATTCAATTAGAATTACTGCAAATCTGCCCCTACATACAAAGTACACAAATAATGTCTTTTTTTTTTTTTTTTTTTTCTGGAGCTGAGGACCGAACCCAGGGCCTTGCGCTTGCTAGGCAAGCGCTTTACCACTGAGCTAAATCCCCAACTCCCAAATAATGTCTTTTGAATATCATTCTGTCCTATGTTTTAAGTGCTAGCTATGGCCCATTAGTTCTTTTAGACCTGTTTGCCAGGAGGTCTCAGCCACAGCTTGGAAAACATTGCTCTTAGAAGCTCCTCTTTCCAGAGAGCTGAGGATAGGAATGTGAATCTCTAGCAGTTGCAAACTTTTTCCTTTTGTGTGTATGTGTGTGTGTATGTGTTTGTGTGTGTGTGTGTGTGTGTGTGTGTGTGTGTGTGTGTGTGTGTGTGTAGGTCAGAGCTCTTTTTAAAAAACCATTCTCCATCAACCAAGCTGGCTTGAGAATGCCTGTGTTCACCTCTGGCCTCCACATATATATGCAAACATGCATACATGCACCCACATGTGTGTGTGTGTGTGTGTGTGTGTGTGTGTGTGTGTGAGA
>CABHPP010001821.1:26876-52643 GCA_902168425.1 Peromyscus attwateri | reverse complement strand
GAGAGAGAGAGAGAGAGAGAGAGAGAGAGAGAGAGAGAGAGAGAGAGAGGAGAGATCTTACAGTTCCGAGGCCTGGGAATTCCAAAATGAAGGTCAGGTGAGGTCCAAGATTTGGTGGTGTCTGCACTCCTAGCTCATACACCACCAATCGTGGGTTCTAAACCATGAACCAGGCATGCATTTCCTCCCTTGGAGAGGGGGGTCCTAAATCTAATCAGAAAACATTTGGCTGCCCGCAGAACATTCATGTCATTATTGTGCCCACGAACGTATCTTTGCCATGCTGGTCCTTATTGCAGTTTGCAGGTTCATGGTTAGGTAGACTGATGATTTCCTCCGAGCAGCCTTCATTGTAACTCCCCATACTATGGAAGCTATGCCAGCAAACAGGAGGTACTGCTCTGTCAGGACCAAGTTGATTTCTGCCCCGGAGATGAGGTTTCAGCCGATGAACCTGGGTACAGGGTAGGCACAAATATTCAGCCTAAAGCCCTGGATCTGGAGATCAATGAGATGGATCATGCTGGAAAAACAAAGTCAGCATACCCAGGAGAGAGTGCTAAGAGAAAGGTCCAGGACCAAACCCTGGTGAACTCTTTGTTTTTCTCTGGTTTTCATTCTTAGCTCTTAAAAAAAAAGGATTAGACCAGAACAGCTCTGTTTTTTTTTTTTTCCTAAGACATCTTCTGGGGGCGTTCTTTGTTCTTCAGAACCCTTCCCCACTCTCTTTAAGCAGGACTTCCTCTAATAGCAGACATGGAAAGTGGCAGTCGTCATGGTGGACTAGACTGAAAGTCTTAGACGACAAAGGGTCTGGATGGAATATAGGCATATGTGGACATTTCCTCAAATCCCAACGTGAAGGACACTTATATCAGGACCTTTTATAAACTTGGCAAGCGTAAATTGAGGGCAAATGAAGTAAGCTGCTGTTTTCCAAACAGAATTGCTGGTATCCTAAAATGTTAGAGACTGAATATCCAAGTATCAGGCCAGAGGGGAAAATGACTGGGGAGTGGAGCCCGGAGACCTTCAAGTTTATTGTGAGGATGACCTGCCCTCCCCAAACGGACGGAGTCCTAGGCTCTCCGCTCTGCAGCCTTGAGCCCGTTGACTGTCCCCATTTCTGCCCTTGCAGATTTACGAGCTGTACAACGGTGGCTCGGTGCCCGTGACATACGAGGTCCAGGTCAGCGTTCTGTCACAGGTTCAAGAGAAAAATTTTGACCACCCTATTTTCTGCTGCCTGAACCCCAAAGGGGAGATCCAGCCAGGTACTACTGCTCGGACCTTGTGGATCTTCTCACCCATCGAGGCCAAGACCTACACCGTGAGCAGTGGCCTGGATGATGTTGGGAATGGTTGGGGTTGGCTCTGTGACTCCCTCACTGTACCCTGATTTCACCGGTCCCTTCCCCACCTCTGTAACCTCCCAGGTGGATGTACCCATACACATCCTCGGATGGAACTCAGCTGTCATCCGCTTCCAAGGAGTGGGATACGACCCCTATGTCATGGGTGACACAGCCCCCTTCCACAACATATCCTCGTGGGACAACAGTTCCATATACTCTAGGCTGATGGTGCCTGGGCAGGTGGGAGAAAGGGGGCTTGGAATGCCTGATGCCGTAGAGTCAAGGGTAGCCAGGACCAAGGGCTGCGGAGGCTAGGGAGAAAAAGGGTACAGGTTAAGGAGGGATAGAGGGTGAGGCTTGGAATCAGCCTGGCTCCAGCCTCAAAGAGCACCAGCTCTGCAAGAGGCTGGCCCTGTCCGCTGACGTCTAGTATCCTCGGTATACTAGACATAGCATGTGTGTATGATGTATAGTACGCTTGGGACACTGGCCCTGCTTCAGCACCCTTGATCCCAGCCTTTTTTGTAAGCGTAGGGCTGAGGACTATAGCAAGATGTATAAAGAAATCTTCCAGCCGGGCGTTGGTGGCGCACGCCTTTAATCCCAGCACTCAGGAGGCAGAGGCAGACGGATCTCTGTGAGTTTGAGGCCAGCCTGGGCTACCAAGTGAGCTCCAGGAAAGGCGCAAAGCTACACAGAGAAACCCTGTCTTGAAAAACCAAAAAAAAAAAAAAAAAAAAAAAAAAGAAATCTTCCTATTCTAGGTACTGTCTTCATATAGAACAGTCCCTCTCTTGGGGTCAGGTAGATTTTGCTCAAGATATTAGTGGTCACTAATGCTACCTTTAGTCCACAGGCTTCTTATTGTTGGGAGGCCTGGCACATTCATCTAACCACCCATTTATTCAATTATTTTTCCATCTACCCGTTGAACCTCATACCACTTGCTAATGTCTGTATCCTTCTATACAACCATCTATCCATGGGCCCACCCATCTAATCACTACACACTTGCCCACTTTTCTATTAAGAGCCCCATTAGACCCCTAATTCAGGATGGACACTGGAAACCCTGGGAAAACAACAGGCTTCAGGGTAAGGCTTTTGGGGGTTATCCTAGCTCTGCATGCGAGAGGAATTTGGGGAAGTTGTCTGTGCCCCCTGAACCTTCCTAACACACCCAACACAAGAGAAGAACAACTGTACCTACAGCACAGGGCCACTGTGAGGGTCAGACGTGTGGAAGGCGGACACAATAACGGCCAGTGGCAATGCACGGGAACTGGTAGTGTCTCTGCGGTTTCTTCTTCACGCACCCCCCCCCCAAGTTGATGCTACGCTGTCTTCACCAACAGAATGTCTTCCTGTCCCAGTCCCACATCTCCCTGGGAAACATCCCTGTGCAGAGCAAGTGTAGCCGCCTGCTCTTCCTCAACAACATCTCCAAAAACGAAACAATTGTCTTCACCTGGAAGCCAAGGCCCTTAGATTTCGGAGAGGTGAGAGTCCATTTGCTCCCCCCCCCCCCATCAGAACTTAGGGCAAGGCTCCAGATGCATCCCGTGCTGTCCCATGCCTTCTCATCCTATCTTGTCACATCCCATCGTGCCCTTCCTCATCTCCTACTGTCCCCTCCAACCCCACCCCGTCCTTTGCTATCCCATTCCCTCTTGGCCTGGTCCGTCACATCCCATCTCGTCCCGTTCTGTCTCACCGCATCCCGTCTGGTACCTCCTTGCCGCCTCCTTCTGTCCTCCGCCATCCGTTCTTCCCACATCCACAGACCCCTCCCCTAAATCAACAGGTGTCTGTGAGCCCCATGGAAGGAGAAGTGACTCCCGAAGAGGCAGCCCCAATCCTGGTGACCCTAAAGGCCTCAGTTCACGCCAGCTTCTACAGTGTGGACCTGATATGCAAGGTAGGGACCAGCTACAGAGAAACAGGGGGGGGGGTTGAGACACAGCTCCCAAATATGAGCTAGAGGAGGGTTCTGAGGTCTCCAAACCCCCAGAGAAAGGCAGGGGCCGGCTCTTGGAAGGACCCTAAGCTCTAGTTGAGAGCCTTCAGATCTAGGCCTTCTCTCGCCTTGTGCTGGTCTCAGGTCTACCGGCAGGAACTCATGCATCAGTACCACAAGGAGTTACAGGAGTGGCATGAGGAGAAGGCACGGCAGGAGGTGGAGTTCACCATCACAGATAAGAAAGTCAAGGTGAGGAGAGCTGAGCGGGCCTCACATCCCCAGACCCCCACCGGCCTCAGCAGAAGAGACGGGAGTGAGTGACGGGCTGGGGTAGCCCTCCAGGTGAAACTGGCCGATCTGCCCTAAGAGATTAGATTCCACTCACTAGACTCAGGAGAGCAGCCCCACAGCTATCCTGAGCCACCCAGCGTGAGTAAGGCTGGCTGGCAATCGCCCGCTCCACACAGAAGGATTCCGTGAGTGCCTGTTGTGCGCAGAGTGCTGAGGACAGAGGAAACGACACAGGGTTCACCCAATGGACGCTGTGGCCTGGTGGCTTTAGGTGCAGGCTCTGGAGAGAGCCTCAGGTTTGACTCTTGGCTTTGACCTTTGCTAACTGTGTGGTTAAGCTACTTAACCTCTCAGTCCCTTAACTGTAAAATGAAAATAACGTGAATTAGGGATTTTCTTCTAGATAACCCACAAGTGAGAGACAGGTAAGGCCAGACTGGCCATGAGTTGTTAACAGATAGCGCTGAATGACTGAACGATGGGAATTCTTTGTAGCGTTTGTTCCCCTTTTGTGGATAAAATATGGGGATCTGGGCATTCAGTTTTTTAAACAGGGAGACAGTTTCAATCTTCCTGTCTCAGTCTCTTAAGTGCTTCCATGAGGCACCACACTCGGTCAACAACAAATGTTTTAAAATATGTTCTAATGCTAGCGAGATTTCCACTTTGGAGCTACTGCTGTCAACATTAATACACACAGTGTGCCTAGAGTCGAGCCTAGTATCCAGAGACCATTTCCAAAACACAGGCTGCTATGCCTCTGCAGGGAGACCAACAGGAAACATAGAACACCTTACTTCCTCCTAATTTTCTCGCCTTCCTCCACTCATGTTCTTATCCCTCAATCTCCTCTGTGACCACTCTCAGAAGCATCTGCTCCCCTGAAGCTTGGACCCCTGTGCATACAGATCGTAAAGGGACACGCGAGTGCTTTCTGACTGGCTTCAGCATGCAGGTTGTTTCCTTGTCTCTCTGAGTCTCAAAGACCCAGGGTACCAAGAGCAAATCACCCTCAGGGCCCGTCTCCCTACATCTGATCATGGGTCCTTCTCCAGCCTTCACTGGACTAAACAGATTTCCCTTGGGTGTTCCCAGGCGGCACTTACCTAGGGAAGGTTCGAGAAAGGAGTGGCACTGGGCCGTGGGCAAAACCCAGAGGGAAGCAAGGTCTGGTTATACAGAGAGAGATGGGAGGGGACATGCATGGGGCTGTCGCATCCTAAGCTGGGATCTCTCTTACAGAGGAGAGCGTATTGCACAGCCTGTGAACCTGTGAAGAAGTATAAGGTAAGCCAGAAAGCCCCATGCCGTTCTTGGGGTAACTGAGAAAAGGTCCTCGTTTGCCCCCAGAGATACTCCCAAGCCCTGAGCCAGCCTCCTAGAAGGGAGGGAGGAAAGTAGTAGTAGGCAGGTCCACAGCCCTGGGGAGCTCGGCCAGGGGACTCATGGGCAGTGGGAGTTGTCCTATCACCTATACCTGCCTCTTCCTAAAGACACTGCCTCCCATCACAAACCAACCATCTCTCAGCCGGCCTGCCAGCTGGAACCTGAAGTTGGCAAAGGAGGAGACATCGTGGCCATGTCCTCAACCACCTGTACCAGGCCTGCTCTGTCTAGGCCTCACTGCGAGGGCCCATGCCATTGACTACTACCTGGTCAACTTCTTCTCTGAGTTTCCCTGCCACTTCCTGTACCGGTGAACTCTTGGGAAAGCATGGGCCGCCTTCCTCTCATCTTAATCCTCTCCCCCCGTTGTAGGGCAGCAGTGTCCACACTCAACCTTTAGGAAGGTTTGAAGCAAGAGCAGAGGCAGTCATAGGGCGCCATAGGCCGGAGATACCACCGTTACTGCCTAGGTCCCTTGTGGTTGTTTGTTGGTTGGTTGGTTTGTAGTTTTTTGAAACAGAGTTTCTCTGCGTAACAGCCCTGGCTGCAGCGCACTTTGTAGACCAGGCTGGCCTCGGTGCTTAAGTCGTTTGGAAGAGGGTAATAAAGAGGCCCCTGAGAAATCCACCAAGGCTTCCCACTCTCCTCTTTTGCCATCTTGGAGCCTCTGGGTCCTGCTCTAACCTAAGGGTTGGGTGTGGCTCTCTTAGGATAGCAACTACATTGTGTTAAGGCTGGGAGTGTGCCCGGCATATTTATGTCCTCACGACTGGGCAGCTATCATCATGGCTTGTGCCCGGCTGCTACAGCATAGTGGCTTTCCAAGTCCGCTCAGAATATCCTGGTCTGCTCCAGGGAGCTGCCAAAGAAGAAATCCTCCAGGGAAGAGCCGAAAGCTTTTGAGGAAGAACTCCCCGAAAAGGAGGGTCCTATCTCGAGGCAGAAGAAGCAGCTTCTGGTTGACTGCCTTACCACCATCATCAGGTACCAACTGCTCTGGGCCCCTTCATCCTCACCCTCCCATCTCTTCAGCCGCGTCGGAGAAAGCTTCGGAAACTCCAGTACTCCCCTCTCTGAGGAAAAGAGAATCCCTTTGCAAGATCCCTCTCCTGGAGGACCCTTGGGACAGACAGAACAGGTCTCATAGAGCTGATTAGACAGACCTCCAGAGCTGAGTCCTGATGATTTCCCTTTCTACAGCTGGTCCTGATGTTATCTAGAGCCAGTTGCCTATGACCTCGGGAGCCCTGCCCTTTATCTGTATTGTGACTTTCTGGCTCTGCCTGCACCACATCCTGGTTGCCTCTAAGCCTATAGGGATCAAAGATGCCTTGTTCCAAGGGCTTTCCTCCCAGACCTAGCACTTGATAGTAAAAACAGTAGCCAGAACTGTCCCTTAGGAAGCAGGGGAGCCAGCCAACATTGTCCTAGCTGAAAGCCCTTTTGTTATATTCCATCTCTTCTTCTTCTTTTTTTTTTTTTTCCTGCCCAGGGGCCTGCTGGAAGACAAGAATTTCCACGAGGCTGTGGACCAAAGTCTGGTGGAGCAGGTTCCTTACTTCTGCCAGTTCTGGAACGAGCAGTCGGCCAGGTTCCTAGCCCAGAAGAGCAGCTTGTACTTAGTGCCCATCCTGTCCCTTCCCTCCAGCTGCTTTGAGGACGGAAAAGACAAAGAACAGGGGGAGGACAAATATGGCTTCGGAAAGAATGCAGGGGAAGGTTATGAGGATGATGAAGAGGAAGAGGAAGAGGAGGAGGAGGCAGAAGAAGAGGAAGAGGAGGAGAGAGAAGAGGAGGAGCTGAGCAAGGAGGAGATGGAAGAGGAGATAGACAAGGACGTGAAGTTGACCTGGTCAGAGATTAAGGCCACCGCACAGCCACAGCCCTCTGAGTCCCAGCAGTCCCTGCAGTGGCATTGGCAGCAGGATCTGAAAATCGTGATCAAGGAGGAGCAAGAGAATGATGAGAAGGAGGCCATTGGAAGGTGAGCCGCTGTGACCAGAGGAGAACTGGGAAGAGGCTTACACCGAGGCTGGCCCCAACCTGTGTGTGATGACGCTCTTCCTAACTCGGGTCCCAGGGACAACCTCTTGGTGTCGTGTAAGATTTGGGTGGGAGGATTTTCCAAAGAGCAGACCCCAGTTTTACGTAGTGTGTGATACCTGATTGATAGCATTTACCAGCACAGCGCTACTGGGAGTGGGTTGGTAGGCTTCAAAGTCTCTTCACTGGACAGGGAGGACCAGAGGACCAGTTCCACTTTTCTGATACCACTTTCTTCTGGGGTATTTTTGGGGGCAGTTTATTCTGTTCCTTTGGGATTCCTTGGCCCCACACAGCCACTCCTGGGTCCTCTTATCACTACCATCCTCCAAACCTGGCTCTGCCATGGCAACTGCCGGGTTTGATTCTTAGCCACACACCTTAGCATCTGTGACATTGCAACTGGATGCCCCCATAGTGTTAGGGCTGGGGGGTAGGGGTTCCAATGGGAATCTGTGCAGAGCTTCCCCCCCCCCCCCCCCCCCCCCCCCCCTGCACGGCACACTTGCACACTGCTAAGTGGAGAAGCGGCTTAAAGATCTGTAACCTTGCTAACAAGAGCAACACCCTCCTCCCAGGCTACCCGCCTTTGCCAACCTGCAGGAGGCGATACTAGAGAACATGATCCAGAACATACTGGTGGAGGCAAGCCGTGGAGAAGTGGTGCTCACCTCCAGGCCCCGCATCATTGCCCTGCCACCAGTCAGCGTGCACAGGTCTCTTGGGGTTATACTCACTGCTTGGAGGGGAGCAAGGCAGGAGATGTGGTTGGAAGCCCCACCCTCATTCCTACCCTCGGCTTTCTGCTTTGCAGGACAGACACCCTGTTGCCCATGCAACAAGGAGAAGTAATCTGCACTGAGATACAGCCCCCTACTGACTGTTTGCTGGTGCCATCATCCAGCCCCTCATACATACCTGTCTAATTCCCCCCCCCCCCCCCCCCCGCCCCCCCTTTTTCGTCCCGGCTAGTAAAAAATTCAGCACCCCCTCTCCCTATATAATTGGATTTTATTTCCCCCTGCCTGGAGAAAGAAGTACGTTGAGATGTATGGAAGGAAGGTGAGAGCTGCTGGTGTGGACCTTGGAGATCCGCCATACCTTTAGAAATGGGAGGATGAGTTTCCCCTGGGCTGGTAAGAGTGCTTGATACTTGCAGAGAGGTGCTGGACTTAGTCTGGCCAGTGGAGGGCACTTCAGGAGGGGCACAGCTGGTCTTTGCTACAGTGTATCCTGGAAGACAAGAACCCTAGAGCTAGGCCTGGTGGGCTAAACAGGTGGCCACAGAGGCTGGATGGACACTCCTTTCACATCTGTTCACCAGCACCTCCAGGGCCAGCCTGGTTCCTTGAACTCTTCTAAGAGGGTAAGAAGAAGCCGAGCGGTGGTGGCGCATGCGTTTAGTCCCAGCACTCGGGAGACAGAGGCAGGAGGATCTCTGTGAGTTCAGGGCCAGCCTGGTCTACAGAGCTAGCTCCAGAACAATTCATCAGAGCTACATAAAGAAACCCTGTCTCTAAAAACCAAACCAAAACCAAAATAAACAAACATAAAAAAGGTTAAGTAGGGGAAACTGAGGTACGCAATAGCAGCAGGGCTTTTTGGAAGCCACGGTTTAAGGGGCTACGGATGCTGCTAAATGACCTCCATTACCAATCCTCAGACCCAGAGATGGTCTGTTTTTTCCCCTAAGCCCGGCCCGGCAGCCTCTGTCCTCTGCTCCTCCCTGAGCTCAGAGCCAGGTGGGTGGAAAAGTGACATCTGGTGTTGTTCCAGAGGCGCTCAGGTCCCCGGCACCCTCCCCTGCGGTCCCCTTCCCCCCACCCCCCAGCCCTCGCCGCCAAGGCCTCTGCAGAAGCTTGGTCTCTGAGCCAGGGCAGGGGAGGAGGACGCTCCGCCTCCATGAGTCAATATTTGCCCCGAGCAAACGGGCGCCCGGACAGGTGTGTGTGTGTGTGTGTGTGTGTGTGTGTGTGTGTGTGTGTGTGTAGGGGCGGGGACTGAACTGGCAGTATAAGAGTGCTCTGAACCCCGGCTAGGGCACAGGCTCCGGGGCGTGGGCTGGGGACGAAGCCAAGCCTGGCTGGTTTGGGCGGAGGGGCAGGAAAGCTGCGGAGGAGGGTGGCCCGGGAGGGAGGGGCGGGCCAGGTGTGCACCTGTGGCGTCCGCCGCCGCCGCCGCCGACGTGTCAGCTCCACCGGTGCGCAGGTGAGAGCGGTGGCTTGCTAGCGGAGCGTGGTGTGGCGCTGCCCTCGAGGAAGATCACCCACGAGACATCGCCGACGAGCGCCGCCAGGCCCCGGGTCCTCCGCTCCGGCCCCGCGACGAGCCCCTCGCACAAACCGGACCTGAGCGTTTTGTTCGTTCGGCTCGCGTGAGGCCGGGGCGGCTTCTCAACATCAGCCCCGGGGCTGGCCCGATCGCCACGCAAGCAAGCAAGCACCTGCCCGCCGCCGCCGCCACCACCACCACCGCCACCATATGGGTCGCAGCGCACCGTGCCCGGGGGACATCCGGCTCCCATCAGGCCCCGCCTGCCCTGCCCGCAGACTCTGAGCTGCCAGGCACAGCTCTGCTGCAGGGTAATGCGGGCTGAGCAGGCTCCAGCGGGGTGGCTGGAATGGGCTGAGGTCCAGAACAGATCCCCTTCTGAAGGTGGAAACTGGGATTCTAGCCCCGCTCGGTCGGGGCGAATTCTGTGGCCTTGGGCAAGTGTTTTCCCAGCCTCTTGGTTCTCGCGTTTGCAAAAAAAAAAAAAAAAAAAAAATGAGGCAGCCTTGTTTCTCACAGGAGTGAGGGCCTCCTCCAACCTCTTTAATCTGGCTCCTGGGCTCCTAACATTCTGTTGAATCCCTTTAACCTGGCCCTCTAAGAGTCGGTGCCAGAGCTGTGAGGTGTAGAAAATCCGGGTATCGTGAACTGAAGACTGCTGTGTCGACTCAAATCTGCACCTCCAGCTCTCTCCCATGCTACCAGCCACCCCCAAATTTCACTTCTACCACTTCCTGGGTCCGTTTTTCAGTCCAATCAAATCTGAGATCAGCAAAGAGGACAAACTCAGGATCTTCCGACACAGGACAGAGCTCACCACCTTTCTCAAACCCCATAATCTTGTGTTCTCTGCATCCCAGTCCGACAGGCTAGTCTGAGTGAGTCTAGGTAAGCTCTCAGCTCAGCCAGAGTTCCGCCATGGATCATTAGTCACAACCCAGACCTGGGATGGGCCACCTCCATTTCAGTTACTTAAAATGCCGGTGACCTGGCCGGCAAGAAGGGGATTGTCTTACACTCTGGCAGAGGAGCCCAGACTGAGAGCCTCCAGGCAAGGGGGAGAGGCTAGGCCAGAGAGGAGTGAGTCTGTCCTCTGATGTGCCTTCCACTCCAGCTTCTGAGAATGTGTGGTGACAAAGGCCAGCTGCAGGATGACAGAAAAAGCATCCTCACCCAGCAGCAAGGATCCCTTGGCTGGTTTCCCATTCGGGTCAAGGAGCAATGGTGGAGAGTGGTACCCCACACACCAAGACAGAAGCAATGCCAGGAAGATGGAAAACTAGGATCACAGTTCAAATGTCCCCAGAAGTGCTGTCTTGTCCCATCGGCCACCACTGGCACTGCTGCCCAGGGGCCCCACAGGATCTGCTGAGCTCCTGAGGGATGTTTTTAATGTGGCTCTGATGAGGAGAGGGTGGGCTTTTGCCTGAGCTAGCCCCAAGGCCAGGCTAGATCCACATGTCCTCAGATGGGTATACATAATCCCCATCCTGGCCTCCTGGACCAGGTTCATCCCTTAGCACAGTCCTTCTCCCTTGCCCTCGCTGGCACTGAGTGAATTACCCTTCGGCAACCTGGATCACCTTCTATGTCTTTGACAGCACACTCTTCCCCTCCCCAATGATGGCATGGAGCTAGCACTCCTTGGGCCTTCCAGATCTTGAGTCTGCACAACGGAGGTCCCTCCCTGGAATGGTCCCCAGAACATATAAAAACAGCCCTTGGAAGTAGGGTGACAAAAGAGAGACCACGCAGTGGGCTGAGGATCTGGCCTGGTGATGGGCATTACTGCCCCTTCCTAAAGCCTCCTTCCCCATGTCCCCACCCCCTACCCATTTCCAAGATTCACTTTTCCAGGCCATAGCGGGGCATCTGGCCTCTCCTCTGGGTCCCTCCCCTTCAGAGCGAGGTGGAGTCTGACAAGCCTGCAGGTGCTGGGATGGAAGGGGGGGGTACACAGCAGCTGGTGTGCGGGCTGCCCCTCCCCCTTCCTGCTTGAAGCCAGAGCCTGCTTCCTGTCTTCCCTGTCAGCACTCCGGGTTGGGGGGAGGGAACAGGTAGGGGGGAAGAGGGCAGGGACAGATGAGTTGAAGTGCTGCCCTGGGGGTAGGGGTGGGGGGGGATGGGGAGACCCAGAAACAACGGAGGAGAAATGGCCAAAGGGGTGGCTGAGGAAGAAGAGGCCTGTGAACAGGGGCAAAAGGCAGATGGAGAGTGTAGCTCAGAGCCAAGTCAGGTCAGAACCAGAGGGGAGCACTCGGGCAGGGAAGGGAGAGCCATAGAACTTTCAGACAGTGGAGGCAGGACCTAGGGGAGGAAACCAGGGGCAGAGGCAGAGAGAAAGCAGACACACACACAGGCACACACTACAGACACACAGACAGACAGACAGACAGACAGAGAGACAGAGAGAGCAGAGAGAAAGACAGACAGACAGACAGACAGACAGACTCTTATGGAAGAACTAAGATGGAAACTTCAGGGAGGAGAGGAGTAGGAGGTCCAGTGGGTAGAAGTAGAAAGAGATGTGGTGGAGGGAGATGACGGTGTGAAAACGGTGGAGTGTGGAAATGGCCCCAAGGGAGGAGACCGAGGTGGGCTGCGAATGGTAACCACCAGGGCTGGTAGGATGAACACTCTCCTCCCATTAAAAGCCAGAAGATGGAAAGGCACAAGGCTCACACATGCAGTCCCTGAACAGCGACAGGCACGACTCCATCTTTCCCTGTCAGGTCACTGTGGAGCAGCTGCCCTGCTCCCACCCACCCTGATGCATCTGGCTCAGCCTTGGAAACTTCTGGGCTTGGAGGCTTCTCAGGGGTCTGCTTGAGAATGGAGAGACTTAGGAGAGGGGGCTCACATCCAGGTGCTAATCCCTATCCAGCCAGGTTGGTACCAGAGCTTGGTGACCTTCTTGGAGATTAATCCCCATGGAGACGCAGCTCACCCCCTCACTCTGGCTAGGCCAGGTGGGTAGCTGGTGGGGCAGGTGGGGCAAGCCAGGGGCAGGATGGGGAGCTAAGAGAGTCTTCTTCAGACACGGCAGGACCAAGGCCTCCTCCAACAGCCAGCTTAATTTACAGGTGAAAAAAACTGAGGCCCCAAGCAAGGGATTGGGGTGGGGAAGGGCTAGCAAAGGCCACTTATGGAGCCAAGAAAACCAGAGGAAACAGGGGTCAGGTCTTCAGCTCTACTTCCCACCTTTTTTTTCCCTTGACAGCATAGGACTGAGCAAGAATCGGGGGACTTGGAACATATCCCCTGACCTGTCAAACAAGTCAGCAGAGTGGCTCCAGGGAGATGGAAAGTGAAAGGCCTCCTGTGGAGTACTCTGCTGGCTTCTAGAACCAGGATCAGGCTGGGAAAGGAGGTTAATGATCCCAGGGCTGTGCTTGCTGCCTAACCCCTCCCAATCCAACCCCAGAGGAAGTGGGGAGAACCCTGAGATAAAGACGTTCACAACCCGAAAATATACCAGCAGCAACCGCTACCATGTGTTGAGTGTGTATTGCAGGGTGGTTCTGTGCTTTACATACATTTAAATCCCCACAGCAGTCAAGACAATGATTCCCATTTTACAGAGGAGAAAATGGAAGGGTAAAGTGCAGACTAAATGGCTTTTGAACAGTAGAGCTGGGATTTGATCTCAGGCAGCAACATGGCTCCAGAGCCCAGCTGGCCTTCAGTACCTTCGTGGTCACAGCTGAATAGTTAAGATGATGCCTCTCTGGGTTACTGCAGAGGGGCCATTGTGTGCAGGTCAAAGCGCATGAGGGTGTGCATCCAGTGTGAGTCCTCCCCCATGCTTGGCACATAAATGACTGAACAAGCATTTTCCCACAAACGGGTAGATGCTGAGATGTCCATTGAGCCCCAGGACAGGGCATATCAAGTTGTGGGATCGTGCCCACGTACCTGTCACTGAGGATGACTCTATCTCCACCTGACTGCAAACCTATGTACGCGTATCCTCGCCCTGACGTCCTAGAAGAGTCTTGTGGCCTTGTGTTGAAATTGGTTCGTAGAGGTGAAAGCCCCCTCTCACCTCTTTGGATGGAGATCAGCTCTCCAGCCCTACTGAGGGACAGATAAGCTAGGGTGGGATAATGGGCCCATGTGGGTGGGGCTCCCATCTGTATGATGAACTGGGTTTGTCTCACACTGACTTATCTCTGTCTCCTGGGAGACAAGGCTTGTACAGCCCCAGGGAAGGAGCTCATCAGCCTGTTCCAGACCTGAAGTGGGCGGGGCCTGGAGGAGCTAGGAGACTGCCCAGGACAGGCTGGCAATGGGACTGGGGTGGATGAGGGCACCACTCACAGAATTTGCATTTTTCAGTCCCCAAGGCCCTGGATAATTTCCCTGTGAAATGAGGGGAAGAGGTGGGTTCAGGCCACCTTGAGAGAAGGACATTAGCCACCAGTACCTCTAAGCTGTCCAGCAGTACTGAGAAACAGGCTTCTTCGTGGATTCAGACTCCATAGAGGGGCAGTGCCCCTTCCTGAGGCATTCTCTGAATCTTTACTGAGATGGAGTTGGGAATGGGAACTCAGGATTGGGTCTGGGCACTTATCTGCAGAGTCCACACGTTCCCACACGGGATGGAGGATTTGGGTGGAGTGTGAGCTCCTTATGGAAGCAGTCAAGCTCAAGCCTGAAGGTTCCTTGTGGATCCAAGGGTCAACATGGAATGGGTATTTTCTTAAAATCATGGGGTGGGGGTAGACAGAACAGGAGTGGTGATGTGGATAAGGTCTTAGGACTCCTGGGATGTGTGTGTCGAAGGTGGCTATGTGAGATGATCACCTCAGTGGGGTCAGAGAGCCTTGTGAGATCTCCAAGTGATTTGGGGGATATAGAGCTGAGGTTGCTGGGTTTCTGGTTTGGTTTTGTTTTTCCTGACTGTTCCCTGAGTGTCAAATCTGTGGATGTGGAGGAGGCAAAGGGATGGTACTAAGCTGGCAAACAAAGCCACCTGGGCATCCATCCCTCAGGAAGCTCTAAGCTCAACCAATCTGGGAAAACAAACAGGAACAGCTGCTGGGGGTAGGAGGGGGCATGAGGGGGAGACCAGGGGCTGGAGCTGGACCAGCCCACGGGGGATGGGAGGATAATGGAAGGTGTCTACAGCCCAGCATCCCTCATAGTTTTGTTCTGGCCCGTCAGGGTGCAGGGGCTGCCTGGGAGCCTCCCGGCCTCCCTCAGTGGTGTCTTCCCTTTCTCGTTCTCTGAGGCTTGGGGGGACATGGGACCTCAGTTGCTGTGGGTGGTAGAAGCAGGTGTGGTGGTGACAGATGTGCCATTTAGCTGACTGCAGATAGAACTAAAAACCGTGGATGTGTGTTGCGACCTTTATATTTTCCTGATGAGGAAACCCCGGTGCAGATGGAGCGGGGAGGCTGGCTGCTGCCAAGAGAACCTCCAACTGGAAAGGGTAGATTTTCATAGAAATCACCACCCCCAAAACCAGGATACCCCTAATTCTAATGAGGAGCTCATCTTCCCTCTGTGTCTTTCCAAACCCTGGAGCGAACCCACATCTCTGAGGACTACTAACCAACACACGGACTGGAAGCTGCCCCCACCCCAGGCCCAGCTCCTGCTAAACATGACAAACACAGTCTCGGAGCTAACACATGGGCACAGTCACCAACAGCACAGACGTATAGCCTGCAGTCACCACCACAGCCCCTCCTGAGCAACACCCCCCCCCCCCACACACACACACCCCAGGTCTGGCCTTCTGGCCAGTGCAGACTGGCTCCGCCCCCTGGTGGCCACCTCTAGAATTGTCCTATGGAAGGAAAATGATCTTTTATTATTATTATTATATATTTTTTTCTTTTCTCAAGCCTCACTTCTTGCTGCAGCCAGGACTTGTGACACAGAGCAGAAGCGAGAATACTAAGCATTCAGGAGTAGCTGCTGTGTTATATGGAGTCAGGACTTTCCCCTATGGTCTGGGGAAAAATCACAGTCCTTTTATGTTTGTCTAGCCCTCTCTAGGGAAGAGTCAAGCAGCTGAGCAGTAATTCTGGCCCCACCCTCAATCAAACCTAGTCAGGCTTATCCTATTTTCCACCCATGTTCTCCTGACTTGGACTATAGCCTCAACTCAAGTTCATGTATGTGAATCCCAACAGCCATTTCTCACTAGTGAATGGAGAGGCCAAAGGGAGGTGCTGCCTCCCCCCTCCCCCAGAAGCTCAGAACTCCAGAAATGGGATTAATAGGAAGGGCAAACCATCATCCCCACACCACTGGAGATGTTCTTGTACACTCCTTCCCCGGGGGCATTGGGCCCACAGTTGGCCATCTTGTTAATTCACTCCAGTTTTATTGAATTCCTGCCCCGTATCATGCTAGGATTGAGAATGATAACCGGGAACAAGGCAAACATAGTTCCTACCCATTTGTGTGGGGCTTACAGTCTGGTGAAGGAGGCACCCGGTGCCTTCATGAACTAAGAGGAGGGTATCTTCAGACTGGCAAATGCTAGAGAGAAAACGGACGTGGTGGGTGGTAAGTGTGCTGTGACTAGCATCACCCACAAAGTGGCAGGGGAGCTGCATGCCAAGAGTGTGTGGTGAAGACGCTGCAGGGGATTCGAAGAGCAAATGTAAAGGCTCTGGACTGGGAACGGACTTGGCAGATTAGGTGAAAGAAGGCGCCTTAAGTAAGCTTCCAGGAGTTGGGGTGGGAGGCAACAGAACAAAAATCCTGGCTTTTTTTAACTCTGAAACTGGCCAGTTGTGAGTTTGCACAAAGCCCCGAACCAGGTTGAGTTTCAATTTCCACATTTGTGTGTGCAAACTGAACGCACCAGGCTGCTGTTGAGTTTATAAGGGAGGCGCTTGGCAAACAGGAGTAGCAAAAGAGTTCCCTCCACCCCCCACCTCTCCTGCTGGGATAGGCTCTCACCATTAAAGAGCACTTGCATTACAGATCTGCAAGAAGCTTGTGTCTAGTTGACAGCTAACGGTGAGGCGAACCTGCACCTACCTCCCTGGGGCTTTAAGCCTTTATTGCCCCCCAGCGCCTCCCCACCCACCCGCCCCCGCCGCCGCCGCCTATGTCAGGAGCCCCGCATTCTGGGACTCGAGCGGCCTCGGCTCTCTAGCGGGTGGTGGGGAAGGTTGAGATGCTCTTTCTACCTAGGACAGTCAATCCTGTTGGCACCAGTAGTCCTAAAATCCAGGCAAACATATGCGCTCCCGGATGCTTTTTTGTGTTTAGTGCCGCCTGGCGGCGAGGCCTGGTCTGGACCTCGGGGCGGGAGAAGTCTAGTTGGGAAGCCCAGCTCGGGAAGAAAGGGCAGTGATGGACAGATCTTCCAGCGAAAGGAGGCCTGGGGGGCTTGATGCAGGGTCGTTAGAGAAGGGTCTTCTCTTCCTCCGTCCTAGCGACGCCCCAAAGAGATCTTCACCAGGGAGTTTCAGCATTGGGAAGAACCGTGCTGGGTCAGGCTTAGGAAAGGCTAAGTCTCGGGCTTAGCCTTCACGCCTGAGAGTCTGTGCCAGGGTGTGCATGTTCTGCCCCTAGGCTGGGAGTCTCTGCCAGGCTTAAGCCTCCACTGAAAGAAAGCGCAGAGTCAGCCTGTGCTCCTGCGGACACGCGATGTGCGCCTCAGCATTTTCCGTTGTCACCCTGGCGGGCTGGGACCAGTTCGGTGGCTCCGCTGCCTATGCAGACCAGGGCTGACCAAAGCCTGCCAGCTGACTCAGCTCGCCCACCGCGCCCGGATCCCACAGGGAGAGGCAGCCAGACGCGGGTATAAAGCGGTGCGCACCAGGCTCGCGCGCAGCCTGTCCATTCTCCGGGCGTGCGGTGCTCACCCATCCCGTGAGTACCTGGGATAGGGAGGGAGAAATGAGGGAAAGCCCCTGCCTCCGGCAGTCTGTATCTAGACCCAGGCCGGATCCAGCCCCAGGGTCCGGTACACCCTGCCGGGGATGGGCAGGCTTAGGCTAAGTAGAGGGCTCCTGAGAGCTTAGTCAGTGATCCCGCCCTACCTTAAACAGCAGCGGCATGAGCAGCGCCCCCGCGCCGGGCCCGGCGCCCGCCTGCCTCACACTCTGGGATGAGGAGGACTTCCAGGGTCGTCGCTGCCGACTGCTGAGCGACTGTGCGAACGTCTGTGAGCGAGGAGCCCTGCGCAGGGTGCGCTCGGTCAAGGTGGAAAACGGCGCGTGAGTGATCCTGCCGCGGCGGCTGAACTAATTCAGGGGGTGTCCAGCTTCTCTCATTTCCACCCCAGCCAAAGTCAGAGCCTGGGACTTCAGCCTCCACTCCGGGATGCCCATAGACAGATTCATCAACGAGAGAAACCTTGGTCCTATCCAAAACTCCCAACCCTCCCCAAGACAAAGGCGAGAAACAATCCACGGGGCGCCCTGAAACCCTAACAGGTTTCTTTGTGAGAAGTCAGGTGGCTTTGTGGAGACAGATCCTTCCTGCCGGCCCCATCTTAATAGCCTAGAAGCCAGCTTAGGGTCTTGGAGAGAGCTGAGGTTTCTTTGCAGGCCAGAGGGCTGGATGCATCCTTCCAAAGGCACATAAATCCCTGAAGACAGTCCTTGATCTGGTGATGTTTGTAAACCGAAGCATTCCTTCTAACCTGTGGGCCATGAATGGGAGGCCTAGGCCCTTCCAAGCCCCGAAAGCACTGGGTTTGGGGTTTTCATTCTCCAGAGGGGCTGGGTGTGTCTGGGGAATGATCTAGAGTTGGAGAAAGAATTCGGGTTCCTGGGTCTTTTTTTTTTTTTTTTAATCACAGCAAACAAGGTGATAATGATGGTGAGGGAGACTGGACAGATGCCTCCCTGCTCCCCTTCTCCTTTTTCAGATGGGTGGCCTTCGAGTACCCCGATTTCCAGGGACAGCAGTTCATTCTAGAGAAGGGAGACTATCCCTGTTGGAGTGCCTGGAGCGGCAGTAGCAGCCACCACAGCAACCAATTGCTGTCCTTCAGGCCAGTGCTCTGTGCGGTGAGCTAGCACGGCCCACTTCCCCTCCTTTCCCGTCGCCTAGCTCCAGGCCCCAGCAAAAGCGTGGTGCCTCGGAAAACCTACTCCCCTGAACAGGATATGCGAACAAACTCCTGGCGGGGAGGGGCGGTGGTCGTGGCATTACTCCAGAACCAAAAAAAACGTCTGAAAATTGGGGCTATGGATCAGCACCACGGACAGCATCAAAGACAGCCAGTTCTGAGCATGCCCGGCCCTGGTCTCAGTCCACCACAGGTGTGAGGAACCTTTGTCATCACGCAGTCCCCAGGAGGCTGAGGTGGCTGTTGTTAGCCCCATACACAGTCTTAGAAATGCGACATAACGTGACTTAACAGGGTCAAATGTGTTAACATACAGATGACTCTAGAATTCAGTCCAAGCTGGGCAGTGGTGGCGCTCGCCTTTAATCCCAGCACTTGGGAGGCAGAGGCAGGCCGATCTCTGTGAGTTCGAGGCCAGCCTGGGCTACAGAGCCAGTTCCAGGACAGGCTCCAAAGCTACACAGAGAAACCTTGTCTCGTAAAACAAAACAAAACAAAACCCCAAAAAACAAAAACAAAAAAACCTTCGTAGAATTTAGCCCAGGAACCAGGCTGAGAACAGGGTCAGTGTCAGCGTGTCTTTGAGTGTTGGAGGTGTGTGTGTGTGTGTGTGTGTGTGTGTGTGTGTGTGTGTGTCTGTGTGTGTAATAATGAGTCAAATGTCCCAGAGAGGAGGTCCTCACTCTTCATCCATGCTCACTTAGGTATTGGTGAGCCCTGGGGCTGGTGGTAAAGGTTAGTGGACCCGAGTCTAGTCCAATTTATCTGTTCCCAGAGGCTATGAGGGACCATAACCCTGCAGGAGGAAGACCCTTGTGCTAGGGAGGCCAAGTGCAGCCAACACCACCATGCCCACCTGTCTGTTCTGACTGTTCCATCCAGTATCTCTTAGCTGGGTCCCAATCTGAGAGGGGCAGTGATGGGAAGTTGAGCCAGGAGTTGGGTGGTCAGTGAGACTCTTAAAGACATATCCTGGTTAAGGGGCCAGACTTTTGTCTCAGAGACTGAGATTTCCTCCTAAAAAGTAGGCCCAGGGCGAGAGTGGTACATGCCTGTAATTCCAGCTTCTTCGGAGGCTGAGACAGTAGGATCACAAGCTGAAGGCTAACCTAGCATTCTCAACTGGATTTGATCCCCATTACCACAAATACAACAAAGAGATGGCAATAACAAAAAGGTCCCTGTCACAGAAGTCCCTTCAGCATTGAGCTCAAAGAATCCCTGGGAATTGCCTAGTTTTTGCAAACAACTCAAAGTCTTGGCAGGGTCCAGATGGAGCCTCTGAGCATCCCAGCTGGCCAGACTTACTCGGAGCTGTTGAGGTGAACTCTCCTGAAATGCCTAAGAGGCTGTATGATATGTACTGAGCAGGAACTGGGTGACTAGGGTTAAGGTTATATCCATGAACACCCCTTTGGAGGGCCTGACATCTCTGTAACCCCCACCCCCTGTTTCTGTGCCTCAGAACCACGGCGACAGCCGTGTGACACTGTTTGAGGGGGAAAACTTCCAAGGCTGCAAGTTTGAACTCAGTGATGACTACCCGTCACTGCCTTCCATGGGCTGGACCAGCAAAGACGTGGGTTCCCTCAAAGTCAGCTCTGGAGCGTGAGTCCTGGGGCTGGACCAGGGGAGATGGGGAGAGTGGGAAGTTCATGCAAACAAAAGATGAGGGGATGATGGAGGGTGCTAGAGGTGAACAGAGATGGGAGGAATAAGAGGATGGAAAGAGTATGTGGGAATGTGGGGGGTTGAAAACTTGGGTGGATGGGGGAGACAGGCTAAGACAGATCACAAGAAGACCCAGAGCAAAAGGCAGAGCTGGAACAATGGTTTCAGAGCTGGCTGCTGGTAGCTGGGACAGGGGACTGTTGAGGGGACCACACAGGTGGGAGTGATGCAGTGCCCTCCCACTATGGTTTTCTTCACTATCCTAGGTGGGTGGCCTACCAGTACCCAGGCTACCGAGGCTACCAGTACATTTTAGAGCGGGACCGGCACAGTGGCGAGTTCCGTACCTACAGTGACTTTGGCACACAGGCCCATACTGGACAGCTGCAATCCATTCGAAGAGTCCAGCACTAGGCTTCACATTCCCAGTCATCATCACCCCTAAGATTCTCAATAAAAGCTCTTGAATCTACCTGCCCCCCGCCTTGTCTCTTTTCTTGGTGTCTTGGACTCCCTCCTGTGGTGTGTGTGTGTGTGTGTGTGTGTGTGTGTGTGTGTGTGTGTGTTGGAACCTAGAGCTTTATGCATTTGTACATTCAAGGCAAGTAATCTCCATTATTCTTCTTTTTGGGTTTGTTTGTTTGTTTAGACAGGGTTTCTCTGTGTAACAACCTTGGCTGTCCTGGATCTCGCTCCGTAGACCAGGCTGGCCTTGAACTCACAGAGATCCACCTGCCTCTGCCTCTTGAGTGCTGGGATTAAAGGTGTGTGCCTTCATCTCCATTCGTATCTTTCTGAGGATTGTTTCTTCCTTCCAATAAGGCCCCAGAACCTTTACCTATCAAGCATGACCTAACTTGGATGAGCATGGGTATGCTCTCAGGAGCCAAAGAGGAACAGCCAGCAAGAGCTGTGGGATCCAACAAGATGCAGCCAGTTCCAGATCTAGCCTTGGGAAAAGCCCACCCTCATAGGTCAAAGTATTGAAAGTCCAGATGGCGCCTTTGCCATTCTCTAGATGGATCAACAATCCTACCTTGAAGTAGGATCCACAGCTGAATTTCAACCACCACACACTCCCTGGGTCAGGAAGCACCCTGCAGGACAGAGTATTATGGGCCACATGCAAAAGCTCTTCTTGGTTCTGCACCCTCACCCTGGGCCATCTTCAGTCTGTGTCTTCACCCTGGCTTCCAGCCAGCCAGGGAAACCTGCCAGTGTCTTTCAATAGTCCCCTTCCTTTTGTTCCCAGGAGAAGCATTAACGGGAGGTCCCACTGTCTACAGGGGAGGCTTTATCCTTCCGAGCCCAGACCCAAGACTCTAACAGCAATCATTTGCACCTTCTGTGACATTGAACTTCATCTGCCTGTAAACTGAAGCTTCTGATCCCTGCCTCGTGTGTGTCTAGGGGTTGTTGTGAGGATTTAATAAGAACACCTTAAGGGTATGTGGAAGGTTGTGGAAAAGCATTGGGACAGTGAATGTAGGACCCTCCACCTGCCCTGTCATGGGTCTCAGAACCAAGGATCAGAGCTCTCAGTACTATGAATTCTGAATGGGCTCTAGAGTCCATGACTCCTGTTGCATCTGATCCTCCAAATAGCCTCCACTTTTCATCTATCTCAGTAACAAAGAAATTGGGGCTTACAGAGGTTACCTGCCCAATCAGTGACTAAGCCAGGGTTTCAAAACAGGGCCCCCAAGTCCAGGTTCAATTAAGGCTAAATTGAGCCGTGGCTAAAACCTCAGGCTTCAATAAAGCCTGAAACATATGTGGGGTTCCTGACTGGTCATCTCTTGCACGTTGGTAGTATTAACAAAGCTAAATGCATACAACTTGGTCCTTAAGCACTTACCACGTGCTATCTTATGAAAAGCTCACACCATGCAGATGTGTAAATTTTCAATTTTAAGACAATGAGACTACGCACAATTCAAATGAGATTTAACTTCCACAATGTCACACAAGTAGGAAATAAACAAGATTCCAGAACCCAGGCCGTCTTGGCTTTAGAGCCCATCTCCTCACCTGTTACCAGAAATAGGTAATGAGAGAGAGAGAGAGAGAGAGAGAGAGAGAGAGAGAGAGAGAGCTAATACCTTCTCTTGGATGAGCGATCCTCCTGCTAAGAGCATCTGTGGTCACTTGGGAAGCATCAAGATACCTCCAGGACCTAGCAGAGGGACCCTGGATAGTTTGCTGAGGATCTTGGGTTTGTTTGACCCAGTTTTTGCCAGAATGGATGTTTTTAGGTTCTCCTGGATCCAGGAGTCACATTCTGATTCCCAGTCTATCATCCCCTGGCAGCTTATAAGGAGAGGTTGAAGTAATCATATCTGAGAGTTTTATCTCTGGTTCTCCCATTCTGGACAGGCTGGTGGTCTGTAGACTCAGGAGGAACCATGACAGCTTGGCAGGGAGACAATGGAAGAGAAGCTCTCAATGACCGCTAATATCTGTCATCAGGAGGAGATGGAGACAGAGCGGGCTGGGTGTCCTTCCCTACACACACATACACACACACACACACACACACACACACACACAATTTTTTTTTTAACCAGTGCCTCATTTCTTCAGCACCTGAGTTCTCTGTTAGGCTGAGCACAAAGCCTGAGTTGTTGATACTTGCCCAGCATATAGCTTGTGTGTATGGGTAAGACACACACACACACACACACACACACACACACACACACACACACCAAAAAAACAAAAAAACAAAACAAAACAAAAAACCACTCCTCCCTTCTGCCTCAGCCCCCTGCTGAGAGTAGTAAGTGGATGAACCTCCAAGCCTCCCAGCTCTTCCTGGTTTTACCTTCTTGCTGTTGCCGGCTGTCAGTAGTGGTTGGAAGGAGCGAGAAGAGGATGCAGGAGGAGGACTGAGCGGCAGCACCCCGAGGCCCTTTCCTGTGGTGTCCTAAGCTTGTTCCCCCACACACCCCAACCTCTGCATTTGTTCCCACTAGATTCCCTGTCTGCATCCTGAAGTCTCCATCCCTGTCTCGAGAGGATTCTGTTGACTGCCTCCCACAATCCTCCTCACCTTTGCACCTTTGACTAGCAAAGATGAACTCTCCTGTGACTTACAGCAAGCGAGGGTGGACAGGGTCCCTGCAGAACCCGAGCAGGATTTTTGCAAAGTCCTTATACAGGCCCCCTAGGGACAAGGACCCTGCAGGAGGCCTGCCCATTTCCAGCTCTCCTAGCTCCTGTGTTTAAGTGAGAGGATGACCCAGAGAACAGCCAGTCTGACAGCAGCTACCCCCTGTCGTATGTGTCGAATATCACATACCCAAGTGTCACAGAGTTGCAGAAAAGGCATGCCTAACCCAGGGTCCCAACTCCAGTTTCAGGGCTGGGAAGTCTCACAGGCACCTAGACACCCTGGTCTTCTTGGAAGTCACATCGTGCACTAGGAAAGGCACAGGTACAGGCTCTATCACGATCCCTGTCACCCAGCAGTGTAGTTCAGTCATAAGCAGCACGAGCGTGTTTGTGAGAATGGGAAAGGGTAGGAGAGAAATAGTTGTAGTGGGAAGGGGGAAAAAAGAAGGGGAATCCGGGGGGGGGGGGGAGCAGCTTATATTCATTCTGTCTTGGGCTAGACAAGAGGGTCCAACCAATTTACAGGAATTGAACAGATGAAAAGAGGGGAGGGAGAGGGGAGAAAGGAGGAGAAAAAACGTAGCAGGCACAGGGCAGCAAGGAGACCTAAGAAGGAGAGGAGAAACGACCAACTCAGAAGTTGCCAGGGGAGATGCCCCGGCGTCCTGCCTGAGGCCCGGGGCCAGACGAAGACAGGAAACCAACGAAAGCATAGGGGAGACCGAGAAGGAGATCGGGTCTCTAGGGACCAGCAGAGAGTAGGAGAAAGGAGGGAGAAGGCAAGGGGGTGGGCAAAGATAAAGGGAGCTCCGGCAGCGCGGCCGGGAGCGCAGCGACAGGCGAGAGGGAGGGAAGCGGAAATTTAAAAGTGAAGATGCAGATAACGCAGCCTGGAGACGGGGACCCGGGTAGGGGGAGGAAAGGGGCGGAGAGTAAGCCGGGAGAGAAGGGAGGGAGAGGGTTGGAAAAAAAGGCTCTGGGGAGGGGGCCTGAAGCTGTGGCCTCAGAGGTCCGAAGTGGGGCTAGCATTCCCGCCCGGTCGATGTTTTCAGAGAGTCGGGGAGGCGGAAAAGGAACCGCACTCCTGGCCCCCCCGTCTGAGCGCGGAGCCGGGGCCCATCCCCCGCGTGTCTCCCGGGCTGCGGGGCGCAGGGGGCTGCCGGGTGCGCTTGGCTGAGGCGCTGCGGCGTTGGAGACTTTATTGCGATGGGAAGATAAGAGGGGCGGGGGCGGGGTCTGGGGGGCCGAGGCGGCTGCACTTTAATTAAAACGGAAATTGCGGCCCCTGCCCGCGCGGGGCCGGAGGGCTGCAAGCGGCCCTGTAGCTAGGAGCATCGCTCCAGGACCCCCTCCCTCCTCGCCACACCCTGGCTGCCCGCTCCCGCCAGGCCTTGCCGGACCCGGTGGCGTCTACTCTTCCCCGTCACCCACGGTCGCCTCAGGCGGGGATCGGCACCCTAAGCGCAAAGCTGACGTGCCCCCCCGTACCGCCCCCCCCCCATCTCCCACCGCCCAGTCCCCGGCAGCGATGAGACAGAGCGGCGCCTCCCAGCCCCTGCTGATCAACATGTACCTGCCAGGTACCAGGGACCAGCCGTGGGCTGGAGGCACCAAGACCCTGGGCGGGAAGTCTAGGCAAGGGGCAAGTTCGGTGGACCAAAGGAAGGGAATGCTTCCAGAGGGTAGCTTTGTGGGTGTGTGAAAGGGACTGAAGGTTGCAATCTGGGGCGTTCAGGGAACCTGCAAGGTAGACAGAGAGCTCTGAGGTTTCAGTGTGGGTCTAGATTGGACTTGTAGATTCGGGATCCTAAGAGGCTGAAAGAAGGGGTCTTTGGCGTGATGGTCTCCGGGCTCCCGCTTTGCCTGAAAGCTGTGATCCGCTGGGCGTCGCCCCTGCGCCCTCAAGGGTCCTCACCTTCGTCCTCCGAGTGTTCACACCGGCGGAGCCCTCCAAGCGCCCTCTTCCTCTTTACGAGGGGCTCCGCTAGCTCAGACTCGGCTGGCGCAATCCCCTCTGGGTTTTATAAGGCTCCAGCCGGCCCCTTTGGAAAGCGGATTTCCTTTTTCCTGGACGCGTTTCCTGACTTGGGCGCTATGGAGGGGCTCTGCGCCGCACGCGTCGCAGCCTAGCTTGGGGAGGAGGAGCTGGGTGGCCCGGACCCCTAGAACACTGCAGCCCGGGGCCCTTTCGGTCAAACCCGCAACTTCCGCCTAGGTCTGCTTGACTGTTTTCTTCTGCGCCGCAGATCCCGTCGGAGATGGTCTTTTTAAGGAAGGGAAGAGCCCGAGCTGGGGGCCGCTGAGCCCCGCGGTACAGAAAGGTGAGCCGAATGGTACACTGGGCTGATGGAGAGGATGGTAGCAGATGGGTGCAGGGGTGCGAACCCAATGAGAAGGATACCCCAGCCACTAGACAGAGGGGCAGAGAGGTGTGCACCCCACGTTATGGAAAATTATAAGGCCGTGGGCAGGTTGTGCAAAGGCCTTGGGAAGACATTGATTTGGCCTTCCGTGCATTTTCTGAGTCTTCTCGCTAGGTTTTCGGGACAGGTCAGATGAAGGGGACCTTGGCTTCCAGACCTTTTTCTGTCAAGGATGGTTTTTCCAAGCTTTTAAGAGGCTGCTGC
>CABHPP010001821.1:13867-26776 GCA_902168425.1 Peromyscus attwateri | reverse complement strand
CCTTTTTGTGTCGGTTGTCTGTGGACCAAAGTCGTAGCACTTCCTGGCGGGGGTGGGGGTGGGGGTGGGGGCCATAACTGCTCTCCAGCCACACTAGGCTACTAGACGCCTAAACCCCTAGCAGGTACCTCCCGCTACCCCTGCCAAACTTTCTGACTCTGCCAGCCACGCCAGCCTTGGCGTTGCGTTTGATACCTAGGTTTGCTGTGGGCAGGCAACTGGCCTGTGAGTCAATCACCCTGTTGATGGCTGGCATTTCAACTCTTTCCCACATAGTTCCTGTCCCAGCCAGTGCCTTAATCTCACAAGAAGCCACAAAAGATGAGACTGGCAACTGCTTTTCTTCTCTGAAGGAAGGGGATGTAGCACCCAGCAGGGATGGGGGCCCAAGTCTCTGTTGTTCTCTCTTGGTGCTGTGTGCACCCTTTAGAACAAAGCTTCCCATACTTCTGCTCTAAAACTAAGCCCTGAGTTCCGGGAAGCAACCAGCTCTTCACTGATCTGGGTTAGAGGAACTGGGGTTGAAACTGTGGAAGAAAAGAAGCTTTTGGGTTCTGAGTGAGCCGCACTGGAAAGGGAAGTGAGACTCACCAGGATCCACCTGAGGCAAACCCGTTTTCATTCTAAAAAGGAATGGGGGCAGTTTGCCGAGATTTTTGTCGCTTAAGGCTTCAAAGCCGGAGAGTGTGGGTTCTGGGTCACTCACCACCTCACTCACCACCAGCATATCCAGGGAGAACCCCTTTGTCAACATCAGCAACCCGGAGATCTGTAGGAAGAGCATCCAGGATTCTCGCACAATCCTTTTGTAACCCTACCTCTTTTCTCGGAGTTGCCCACCAGCACACACACACACACACACACACACACACACACACACACACACATATACACACACATCTTCCCCAGCATCACAGAGGTCAGTGACCCGAAGGTGGTGAGGATCGGAGAATCGGTCTCTCTTCTCAGTACACAGGGCCTCTGTTCTTGTCTGTCATGGCGCTTCTTCAAGCCAGGCCTGTTTTACTGTATGTTTGGGTGGTAGGGACTGTCTGGTGCTTGTGCGGATGTGGGCAGGAATCACCATCCATCTACATGCATGCCCTTTCGGCCTGGATCTCTGGACAGGCCCTCACCTGGTTCAACATGGCACACCGGGCTGTCTTGCACCGCTGTGCAGACTGTCCTAAATAAGGGAGGCTGGCCCAGGAGGATGAGAGTTTGATGTCTGGCCCTTACCCAGGACAAGCCTAGAGCTTTGATTCACCATTGCTTCTCCACGAGGGAGACAATGCTTCTCCACACCCAACCAAGCCCCAAACAATGTGCCCTAGCTCCACCGAAATGAAAGACGTTTCCATTGTGCTCTGCTGGTCTACAGCGGTTGACCAGCAGCCTCCTACTGCTCACCAGGGTGCAGTCGGAAATGCCCTTGTCCACTCCGATGGGGACTGCCAGTGGTTTGGGTTGTTTTCTTGTTTCCCTTCCAACCCCCTAGTTCCAACCTGCCCTGTCCGTGGCTGACCGCTCCCCTTCCCCTCACAGGCAGCGGGCAGATCCAGCTGTGGCAATTTCTCCTGGAGCTGCTGGCAGACCGCGCAAACGCCGGCTGCATCGCGTGGGAGGGCGGCCACGGCGAGTTCAAGCTCACCGACCCCGACGAGGTGGCGCGGCGCTGGGGCGAGCGCAAGAGCAAGCCCAACATGAACTACGACAAGCTAAGCCGCGCGCTGCGCTACTACTACGACAAAAACATCATGAGCAAGGTGCACGGCAAGCGCTACGCCTACCGCTTTGACTTCCAGGGCCTGGCGCAGGCTTGCCAGCCGCCGCCCGCGCACGCCCACGCCGCGGCCGCCGCCGCTGCAGCCGCTGCCGCCGCCCAGGACGGAGCACTCTACAAGCTCCCGGCCGGCCTGGCCCCGCTGCCCTTCCCCGGCCTCTCCAAACTCAACCTTATGGCAGCCTCGGCCGGCGTCGCGCCCGCTGGCTTCTCCTACTGGCCCGGCCCCAACGCCACCGCCGCAGCCACCGCAGCACTCTACCCCACCCCGGGCTTGCAGCCCCCGCCCGGGCCCTTCGGCTCGGTGGCCGCCGCCTCGCACTTGGGGGGTCATTATCACTAGACGGGGCGGCCCGGGGCGGCGGGGCCTCTCCCAGACGTCCAGTGGCCGATCCCACCCTCATCCTGGGAGGAGCCCCGAAGCTTTCCCCCCCTCACGACGTTCCTTTATCACAGATTTCATTGCAGCGGTCGCGCCCATCCCAGGGAAGAAAAGAGTGGAAGCTTCGGAGGTCTTCCTAGAACACTAGGCTTCCAGCCCCCCACTATTTCCACCCCCAGAGAGGCGAATGTGCCCCCACTTTAATGCTTCTCTTTCAAGTCTCCAGATTCTGGAACTCTCGTGGTGTCTTTTTCTCTTCTCACCTGCATCCCTGGCTTCTTCTTTATGAACCCTGTTTTTCTAGTTTCTTTCCTCATTTTTTTTCCCCCTCTCTCCCACGACCTGCTCCAAACCCTAGTACCTCGAGGCTTCTCACACTCCTCCTTCCCGGGACCCGAGAAGGCTTGATAAACATCTCTGTCGTCCCCCCCCCCCCGCCCCAACACGCTGACTTCCCTCTCTCCCATCCCCACACTCTGGCTCAAGGACCCAGCGTGTACCTAACCCTTTCAGCCCCATTAAAGCTCCCAAGCTCCCAACTGCCTCCTTTCTGTTCCTTGCTGCACCAGGGCCCTTTTTCGGGGAGGCCAAGGAGGTAAAGGCTCAGCGTAGGCAGAGCAAAAGGCCTCCGGAAAGTGAGAGCAAGCAGGCCAGGGTGTCGGTGGCAGGAAGTGAGGAGGGGCCGGTGGGTGGGATTCTGAGAGGGTGCGTCTCTCACCCTCACCCCATCCCATCCCAACTTCCCACCCAACGGCCACTCCATTCCACCTTTCTCCACCCCACCTATCTTTCTGCCATCCCCTCACCTCATCTCAACTAGCAACCCACGTCCTTTCCTTCATTCTATCCCAACCTCCCATCAGCCACTCCATTTTACCCTAATTTAATACCTTTCCCCGCCTGCTTCATCCAGTTCTCTTAATACCTTCTCCTACTTTCCTCCACAAACCCCCTGCTGCTGCTCGCAGCAGCTTTGGCTCCCACCCTGTCCCTTAGATACCTCTGCTCTTTGAAAGGATTTCTCACAGTGTCTTGGCGACTAGTCGACTCTTTTCCTGCAAGTGGTGCGCGCCCTCTGCTGGTCAGAGAGGGTAGGCCGGGCTACAGCTAAGTCTAGGAACTATTTGGTGGACCATCAGGTGTTTTACCTACCAGCGACAAGAGCACCAGGTTGCCTCCACATTCCCTTTAGTCTTCAGAGTGAGGGGCAAAAGGAGGAACACAGACTTTTCACCCTGGATCCCGCCTTGGGAAGTCTGAGAAGTGGGTAGGGTGAATCTTTCTGACGTTGCCCTGCTCACCATCCAGAGGCACCTGTAACCTTTATCTCTGTTCTTTCCTTTTCCAAACCTATTGTCTGGGAAGCGACCTTAGATGTGTTCCCTCAGAAGAAAACAGCCCTAGCCAGGTTTCTAAGCTGAGACCCCTGTCCTCCCTTTCCCAGGGCCCAGGTATTGCTTTTCACAAGGATAGCTGTATCTCTTTCCAGAACAAAGCGTAATGCTTTGGGTGCCTTGGGCCTCTATCAGGCAGGCAGGCAGGCAGGCAGGAGATTTCCCCGTGTCCTGTGTGCAGAAAGGGTAAAAGAAGGTGGAAGAGTGGGTAGTTAGAGTTTAGGGTGTGTAGGAGTGAACATCCTCCTTCCCAGGTGGACCAGCCAGGCCCACTTCAGAAGGGAGTCATCATTCACTTACTTCCCTTCTTTCTAAATAACACATACTTACTACAGGGAATCCAGTCAGGCATGGAGGCATATGCCTGTAATCCCAGCACCGAGGACTAAGAAGAAGAAGGAACCAGAGTTTGAGGTCAGCCTGGGCTAAAAGCAAGACCTTGTCTTAAGAAACAAAACTAAGAAAAACCTTGAAAAAACACACACAAAAGGCCCCCGTTAAATAATGGTTGGATAAAAAGTGTAACGAGGCACGGGTCTGGGAAAGAAATCACCTGTATCCTCACGCAGAGGCTACTCGATCCCTCGGTCTAAGGGCCTTCCTTTCCTCTATGCCTTTTATTTGTATTTTATCATTGTGTTTGTTTGTTTTGTTTTTTAGCAGAGTTTCTCTGTTTAGCCTGGGCTGTCCTAGAACTAGCTCTGTAGACCAGGCTGGATCACAGAGATCAACCTGTCTCTGCCTTCCGAGTGCTGGGATTAAGGATGTGTGCCACCACTGCCTGGTTCTCTTAGCCATTTTTAAAAAGATTTTTTTCATTTTAGTTTATGTGTATAAGTGCTTTGCCTTCATGTGTGCATGTGTACCACACCAGTACCTGGTGCCTGCCAAGGTCAGAAGAGGGTGCTGGATTCCCCTGGAGCTAGAGCTCCAGATGATTATGAATTCCCAAGTGGATGCTAGGAACTGAACGGTGGTCCTCTTCAAGCAACAAATGCTCTTAACTGCTGAGCCATCTTTCCAACTCCTATCTATGACATTTAAAATCTCAGGATACTCTGCTTTTACTGCTCAACACTCCAGCATAGGCACGCTCCTGAGACAGAATGGACTCGGATAGTCCAGAGAGTACCTGAGCCAGGCGAAGTCTGGCCCGCTAGGGGCTCAAGACTTACAGGGGGCATTGAGGGGCCCCAGCATGCTTACAGCCCTGTTTGCAGGGATGAAGCCCACCAGAAGAGACCAAGGCAGGGTTGAAATATCTGAGCTGCCTGTCCTTAGATCTTTATCTGAAACAACAGGAGACAGAATACCAGCCATGGTAAAGTTGGGGCTAACAGGGGCTGTGTACAAAATAGTGTTGTCTTAGGAAACACAGCGAAATGCAGAAAAACTGGGATTTGGGGATTGATGGGGATATGGCATTTAAGGCGAAGATCTCATCTTCTGGAGCAGTGCCCCCGCCTCACCCCAGGAATGAAATATTCAGTGTAAGCACATTGGGAAGAAGGACAAAGGGAAGCCACACAGTGTAGTCGACAGGGAAGTGAAGAGGAAAGCTCTGGAGAGACAGAAGCAACACCACTATAGTTTGGGAAATCGCCTGGGGCAAAGGGTGTGAGAACTGTCCCCATTTATTCAGAGAACTGTCCTGAGGGAGCAGATCTGCACTCATGATGGGGCGGTGCTGGGCATGTGCTTGGAAGCCACAGTAAAACTGATGGTATTTTGAGCTAAGGAAGAACCCCATCTGGCATGTGCCAGATCCTTTTGGGAACAGTTGAAAGTGGAGATGGATGGATTGGGTGACTTCTCTAACCTTGAGCTCCTTGAGCTCCTGTAGGTAGATCTGTGGTGGTATTGTATTCCCCAAAATACTGTGCACTCTAATAAACTTATCTGGGGTCAGAGACAGAACAGCCACAATATTAAACATAGAGGTTAGGCAGTGGTAGCTCACACCTTTAATCCTAGCATTCCAGAGGCAGAAATCCATCTGTTCAAGGATACAGCCAAGCATGGTGACTCACGCCTTTAATCCCAGAAAGCAAGCCTTTAATCCCTGGGTGTGGTGGTAGAAAGCAAAAAGGTATATAAGGCATGAGGACCAGAAACTACAAGCATTTGGCTGGTTAAGCGTTCAGGCTTCTAGCAACACAGTTCAGCTGAGAGCCATTCTGGATGAGGACTCAGAGGCTTCCAGTCTGAGGAAACAGGATCAGCTGAGGAACTGTCGAGGTGAGGAAGCTGTGGCTTGTTCTGTCTCTCTGATCTTCCAGTGTTCACCCCCGCAAAAAAAAGTGGCCTTGTGAGCCCCAACTCAGGCCCGAGCTACACTCGGCCAGTTGTGGTGAAGCACACTGGTTGGATTCACTGAAGAAGGCAGAGGCAGGAGGATCCTGAGTTTGAGGCTGGCCTAGGAGGCTTGCTAAGGAGAAGCTGTGGCCAGGACCCGGCTACAAACGGTGGCAGTGGGACCATGGAGGCAGTGGCTGTTACTCTGAATTGCTGGCTGCTTCTCATCATGTTGGTGACTGTGGTGATGCTGCTACCTGGGACAAAGAGTTTACCGCTACTTGTTCGGAGAAGAATTGCCAAGACCATCATGTTACAAGAAAGCATCGACAAAGGTCAGTTTGGAAAAGTTTGGCAAGACAAATGGTGGGGAGAAATTGCTGTGAAGATTTTCTCTTCTAGGGAAGATCATTCATGGTTCCGAGAGACAGACATTTATCAGACTGTGGTTGCTCCAAACCACAGAGGAGGCACAAAAAAAAAAAAAAAAAAAAAAAAAAAAAAAAAAAAAAAAAAAAAAAATCCTACGGGAACCATGACCACGCCTAACAGCAACTTTGAAGTCTTCAAAAGGATGATGGGACTCCACAATGATGATTCCACATGGACTATGGTAAAACCATTAAGCTGATTAACATCACAGAAAGATCGACTTTGGACTACAAACTGCTCAGGACAATTTCAAGATGGCTAGCTGAGATGATCCAGATTCATAGACTACTTGAACAAGGACTTGAAACAAGCCCTGCACTTTCTCATTATGCAGCGGCTGGACAAATGATATAGGACTTGACAATTAATCCCAAAATATTCTTTTCAGGATCCCCTAAAGATGGAAGTAATTTTAAAAAAATGACGCCCACATTCCCAAGATGTGGGATGGGAGGTTTTGATTGATTAATAAGTTATGGATGTTGTCATTGTTTATGATCGTTGGTTACAAGTTGTTAATTGTTAATGGTCCGGGGGGAAAAAAAGCTGAACAAGGAGATTAGATTCAGAGTTTTTGTTTGAAAAAAAAGAAAAAGAAAAAAGAAAATATAGATATGAGATAGATCACTGAATCTATTCTGAGAAAAAAGATAAAGAATGATAGGATAAATGGGTAGATCACTGAATCTACACTAAAAAGAAAAAGAGGAAGATATAAAAATGACAAAAGGTAGATTACTGAATCTATTATGAAAAGAAAAAATACTTTTAAAAAGGAATTACTTGTTTTAAATAAGATAAGTAATGAAAATTTTTTGTCTGAGTTTATCAAATGTTACTGGACTGGACATTGTTAATATATTAATGGAGTTTTTTGCCTGAATCTGTCAAATGTTAATGGACTAGACATCGTTAATGTAATCTTGACTGTGTATATTTTATATACTAATTGGATATAATTTTTCTTGTATTAGTTATAAGTTTTTTTAATTTTATACAAAAACAGGGGAAATGTGGTGGTATTGTATTCCCCAAAATACTGTGTACTCTAATAAACTTATCTGGGGTCAGAGACAGAACAACCACAATATTAAACATAGAGGTTAGGCAGTGGTAGCTCACACCTTTAATCCTAGCATTCCAGAGGCAGAAATCCATCTGTTCAAGGATACAGCCAAGCATGGTGACTCACGCCTTTAATCCCAGAAAGCGAACCTTTAATCCCAGGGAGTGGTGGTAGAAAGCAAAAAGGTATATAAGGCGTGAGGACCAGAACCTACAAGCATTTGGCTGGTTAAGTGTTCAGGCTTCTAGCAACACAATTCAGCTGAGAGCCATTCTGGATGAGGACTCAGAGGCCTCCAGTCTGAGGAAACAAGACCAGCTGAGGATCCGGCGAGGTGAGGTAGCTGTGGCTTATTCTGTCTCTCTGACCTTCCAGGGTTCACCCCAATACCTGGCTCAGGTTTGATTTTATTAATAAGAACTTTTAAGATTCATGCTACATAGATCCTGTAGGCAGATGAAGAAGGGTTTTCAGTCACTATGGAAGAGCTGGGAGATGTTCAGTTAATGGGTCTCATGAAATTCCATTCTTTCTTTCTTTCTTTCTTTCTTTCTTTCTTTCTTTCTTTCTTTCTTTCTTTCTTTCTTTCTTTCTTCTTTCTTTCTTTCTTTCTTTCTTTCTTTCTTTCTTTCTTTCTTTCTTTCTTTCTTTCTTTCTTTCTTTCTTTTTGTGTTGTTGTTAAGGCAGAGTTTCTCTGCATAGCCATGGCCATCCTGGAACTCACTCTGTAGACAAGGCTAGCCTTGAACTCACAGAGATCCTCCTGCCTCTGCCTCCTGAGTACTGGGATCAAAGGCGTGCACCACCACTGCCCAGCCTGAAATCCCATTCTTTTTTTTTTTTTAAAGATTTATTTATTTATTATGTATATAGTGTGTGTATGCCTGCATGCCAGAAGAGGGCATCAGATCTCTCTATAGATGGTTGTGAACCACCATGTGGTGGCTGGGAATTGAACTCAGGACTCAGGAAGAGCAAGCAGCCAGTGCTCTTAACCTCTGAGCTATCTCTCCAGCCCCCTGAAATCCCATTCTTACATCCACCCAACTCTGTTCTTTTCTGTTCCTGTAGCTAGTCTGGGAGGCTGACACAGGATTGGGATCAAAAAGCCCGTGTTCCAGTCATGGCTTGTCAATGAACCTGCTGTGTGCATGTCAGATAATCACATTTCTTTTCTGGATTTCCACTCTTACCTTACGAAAACTGTGAGACTAAACCATGGATTTGCAGACTGTTCTGTGGAACCTCGGGGGTCACATGGATTCTTTCTAGAAAGCATTTGTTCAAGGTGATCATAAGGTCAAAGCCAGCCTCAGCATCCTACAGGTGTATATCACTTCCCCTAGTGCATCTCAGTCCCAGTAGCTCCCTTGCTGCCGTGATGTGTATGAGTCTTGAGGCCACTATTCTACTCAAGCCCCAAGGAAGACATTGTCTTGCGGTACTGGAAGTTGAACCCAAGGCTCCCGGAATGCTAAGCAAGTCCTTTACCACATTCTCAGTCCCAAGAAGATACACCCTAACCACATCCAGCTTCCTGATAGTCCAGGAGAACAGTAATAAATGAAGCCCCACCTGGTTAAACGACCTGGCCAAAGCCCAGGAGCTTGTCTGGGAGCTGTGCTATCTGGTTCCCCTGCCAGACCATTTCTCATTCCTCTTCCTTAATCCTGGACACCCTCGATGGCCTCACTTTAGATTCACGCCCGCTCAGTGACTCATGTCTTCTCTGAAGCCCTGTGTACTTTTGAAGATGGAGTCAGAAGCCCTGAAGCCCTGATAACACGCCGCATGAAGATCTGTGTCCTTGCTGTTTGAGACTTGAGTGACTGTAGAGGACCTGTGCCACCAGAGCGCTGCGGCTGACACAGCACTTTCCAGTGAGATGTCTCCTGTGACATAAATATTTCCATACTGGGATGCACTTTCTCAGAGCCTTCTGCTCTTCTGGTTTCATTTTTTTCCCTCTCCAATATGTCTTTAAGATTCATCAGATCCTCTTTAGCTTGTTTGTTTGAGCTGTTTAGAATTCAATCAGTTGGGTCTGCTGATAATAAAAATATGCCTCGTCTTTCATTGAACCTGGCTTGGCACCAGGTTCTGCTTTGTGCTAAGGTTTTGTTTTTTTGTTTTTTTGTTTGTTTGTTTTTTGTTTTGTTTTTTCGAGACAGGATTTCTCAGTGTAGTTTTGGTGCCTGTCCTGGATCTCACTCTGTAGACCAGGCTGGCCTCGAACTCACAGAGATCCGCCTGGCTCTGCCTCCCAAGTGCTGGGATTAAAGGCGTGTGCCACCACCGCCAGACGTGCTAAGGTTTTACGAGCAGTCTGCTCTCTGATCTGATCACACCTTGCCAAGTTACCTCAAGTTTTCAGGTGAGGGAACTGAGGCTCGGAGAAGTAAGATGAATGGTCCAACCTGTGGCCCCGGAGTCAATTCCTCACTGTTCTCCAAGTTCCTCTCATGCTGGTCCTGTCTGGATTATTTCTTCAAGTGAGTATGACTTGCATTTGCCCATTGCAGTCCAATAGTGCCCACTGTACACGAATTGTCCCATCACAGCCTGAGGTACTTGGGTAGAAAGGATACACCAACAGCTTGTCTCCTCAGCCTCCCTACTTAGGCTCCTGACTGACAGGGAAGAGTCGCTAGCTGTTTGGTGGCTCATTGCCCCCTGCTAGCCTTCACTTTGCACCCACAGTCCTGTAAGCTTGGAGCAGATCATCATGCTCTGGGAGGAGGTGACTCTGATTCTGATGGCCTGTTTTATTTGGGTCAACATGATTTCTCCATGACTCTCCTCCATCCCAGGGTGGTGCATCTCATATGTAGAAGAAAGCGGCTCAATGCCTTATTGGTTGTGATTTATTTTTTTTCTTTTGATGAGCATCTCTGTGGCTGGAGTCAGTTTTCCATTTCCTCTTTTCCTGTCTTGCTATTCTTGCAATTAAAGAATGGTATAATATTGCAGCTGAGAGCAAGAGCTATGGGTTAGACTTCCTTAGTTTGAGTGCTGGCTCTCTCGCAGACAAGCTGTGGCTTCAAAGCAACACATGTCTGTGTGCCTCAGTGACCTCATCTGTAAAATGGATATGGTGTTAACAGTGCTTACCTCAGAGGTTATTATAAAGATTAAATGACCACATAAGTACTTCAGTATGTCTATTAATGCTCTCCATTATTTAAACAAACAAATAAAACAATACAAGGGCCAGTGAGATGGCTCAGCCGGTAAAGGCATCTGTCACCAAGCCTGATCTGGATTCAATCGCTGAGAGCCCCATGGTGGAAGTGGGGAACTGACTTTTTCAAGCTGTAGTCTGACCATCACACATGCATGATGGCAAGCATATATCACTCCCATATGTACATGTACACTAAATAAGTAAATGAGAATATAATCATAGCTAATGCTTGCCTCCTCCCCTACTAGTCTCAATCAGATGCCCTGGGAGGGAACGTGAGTGGCCACACTTACTTCTCCATGGCAGTCTAGACCTGGTCCTAGGTCCAAATGGTGAACCTTCTTGACTGGTAATGGAACACTGGGGTTAGCTTCCTATCCTTAGAACAGCTTCCTTTTGTGTGTGTGTGTGTGACCTGAGCAGAGAATATACAATATTTAGAACTACAAAATTTCAGCAAGGTTAAAGCTAGGTGACTTGGGAAGGCTGCCTCTCCACTTTGAGATGTTGACTTCCCCGCAGGGTGGGTAACTACTGTTTGCTTCTCATCGTTATTATGTGGACTATTACATGAAAGTCGGACGCGAGCAGCTTTCTTATTAACAGTGATCCACATTACCATAACTGACACCCAAACTCATGTTCAGTTTTTTTTTTAATAAAAAAAAAACTTCTGTTTTCCCCATTTTATGGATAAAAATGCTGAGGTACCTAAGGGACAAGTAACTTGTCTCAAGGAAAAGCAGTGCATCGTCCGAGGTCAGCCTGACACCAGGCAGGGCTCTCTCACCTACAGAGAAGTGCTTCATATACTTAAGACCTCCTCGAAGTGAGAATAAGGCTGATACTGAAAACGTATGCTCCAAGAATATAGAAAGCATTCAACATTATGTAAAACCCTGTAACAATGCAGGATTTTTTTCTTTTGTTCTTTCTCTGTTGTAGAATATTATTTTAAAGTGTGTTACTTTTGTTTTATATTGCATTTGTTTAACTCTGTGAAGCTGTGATACTGTGTCTGTCTAAAATACCTGATGGTCTAATAAAGAACTAAATGGCCAATAAAAAAAAAAAAAAAAGAAGAAAGAAAGAAAGAAAGAAAGAAAGAAAGAAAGAAAGAAAGAAAGAAAGAAAGAAAGAAAGAAAATGTATGTTCCAGGTACCATTTAAAGATATTTCCATTCTTTTTGCCATCGGAACACTCTGGGGTTGGTTCTAGCACTAGTTTTAGTCTATAGACAAAGAAAACCCAGGCACAAAATGACCTCACTTGGAATCTCAGACCCTCCCAGTGGTAGGGATGAGAGTCAATTAGCATAGCCCAGTGTTCACTCCATTCTTTGTTGTTGTTTTTTTTTTTTTTTAAGATTTATTTATTTATTATGTATACAGTATTTTGCCTACACACCAGAAGAGGGCACCAGATCAAATTACAGATGATTGTGAGCCACCATGTGGTTGCTGGGAATTGAACTCAGGACCTCGGGAAGAACAGTCAGTGCTCTTAACCTCTGAGCCATCTCTCCAGCCTCTGTTCACTCCATTCTTGGCCCCTTGATTAGCATCACATTCACGATGGAGTGAAGATTCTGAGCTTCTGAGAAGTCCAGGAAGTAACAAGGCCAAAAAGCCCCCCCACACACACCCAGGCCCTGAACAGGTTCTGAATGCCAGCATTCACCACAAGTTCAGGGCAAATGGTAAAGCGAGAGAAGCATTTTTGAAATCTCGTGACCATTGCATTTCTCTCTGATGGTATGGTCTAGTAGAAGTAGCCAAGCCTCACCTGTTCTTTGGGGGGTTAAGCCTACTATGTTTCTGAGCCTCAGTGACCTCATTATAAAAATAGAGGTGCTGCTAAGACACACCTGTAAACTGAGGACAGCCTGTGCCTGGACAGTTCAGCTCAGAGCACTGCTCCAGGCATTCATTGATCAGTGCAGGAGCAAAGACCAGCCTGAAAGTCATGCCATCCCCTACTGTCTAATCCTCTAATTCTGCATCCCACTTTTCCCATGAATCAGAGAAATGCGCTCTCTCTCTCTCTCTCTCTCTCTCTCTCTCTCTCTCTCTCTTTCCGTCTCTCATGTGTATATGTTTCCACTATTTATTTTTTAATATTTGTTTTGTTTTGTTTTGTTTTGTTTGGGGTGCTTTGTCTGCACGTACGTCCGCACACCACTTGTGTGCTGGGTGCCTGCAGAGTTACAAACAGTTGTTAACCGTCACGTGGATGCTGGGAGTTGAACTCCGGTCCTCTGGAAGAACAGCCAGTGCTCTTAAAGGTTGAGCCACCTCTCCAGCAGCTCTCTGCTTTCTTGAGGCTGGAGGAGGAGGAGGAGGAGGAGGAGGAGGAGGAGGAGGAGGAGGAGG
>CABHPP010001821.1:0-12340 GCA_902168425.1 Peromyscus attwateri | reverse complement strand
GAAGGAAGGAAGGAAGGAAGGAAGGAAGGAAGGAAGGAAGGAAGTGTCAGGGAGAGTGAGACGGGAAGACAGGAAGACATCCCATTGTCAACCTCTGACCTCCACATGCACCTGCACGGGTAAGCATACACACCTGCACACACATGTACACATGCATGCATCATACACACACAAATTGAGGAAAATAACATCTGTGCTGAGCATGCAGATTTTTTTTTCATTATCAGCATTCCCTCCAAAATTAAGCACAGCAACTGCGTACATATTATTTATGTAGTATTAGGCATTATAAGCAATCTAATTTAAAGCATATAAGAGAATGTACATAGGTTCTATGCAAACACCACACTATTTTACACAAGAGACTCAAGTGTCTGTGTATTCTGTTATTGAAGGGAGGCCATCCACGGACACCTCCCCACAACACTGGACAGTGCTTCTTTTCCCTATACGACAGCTTAGGTGTGGGGGAGCCCCAGGGTCCCGAAGGGAGCAAATAGTAGAGATTTTCTGCAAATCCAGATTGTTTCTAGCACTCCTAATAGCACAGACATTCATTTAAGCAATAGTACGCAGGTATGAACGCAACGTTTAGGGTCTCTAAGTCACCTCCCTTCACCCCTGGTCACAAAGTAGGTGAGTAGGCCAGGCCATGGCGTACTCCTTTAGTCCCAGAACTTAGGAAGCAGAAGCAGGAGGGTTTCTATGAATTTGAGACCAGCCTGCTCTACAGAAAAAGTTCCAGGCTAGCCAGGGCTACGTAATGAGACCGTGTCTTTAAAAAGTAGTTGGAGGTTGGGCTCAGATGTCCACCCTTTTGTTCACAAGCCACCTAGGGGATCCCTGGAGTGAGGAGACCCAGATGAGAACAAGCCTGTTTCCCAAAGGCCTAGACTCAGGAATGCTGCTGTGCTGGGCTAGGCTGACAGAGTTCCCCCCCTTGCCCCCCCCCCCCCAGCAGCAGAAGCAAATCCCCTGGTTGGCATTCCAGAGAGAGGCACGCAGGTCCCACTGGGCTTCAAGCTTGGCAGCAAGAAGTAAACACATGTTACCCAGGTCACAGGAAAGCTTATGGGAGGCCCAGTCTCCAGGGTCCTCCCTGCCTCAAGGGCCAGCAGAGTTGATGAAAGCATCCTGGGGCACCATTCTGAACTCTGTCTCTGTCCCTTAGGCCCCTGTCAATATTTATTAATAGCTCAACTACTATAGCAATAGTTCTCACTTCAGCAACAACCATATTCCTATCACCGGCATTTGATTGACACAAGAATTATGAGTGTCTGGTTTCTGCCTGGTGGATTTAAACTAAATACAAACAAACCTGAAATCCAAAGGTGCCGAGTACTGTCTGGGAGCCTCAGCTAGAGACAGAGGAGACTCAGCCTCTGCTTCTCGTCTTGCTCTGGACATCACATCACGCTGCCTTTAAATGTCATGGGAGATAGAGAAATTGCAGGACATCCATCCAGCTGATATCAGCAACATGTAACATCTCCAGAGTCATGCTGTCACACACGATTCAGTCAGTGCTCAGCACAAAATGAGGAGCTTCAGTGATTAGGCTGATTAAAATTTCACCAACTTCTAAAACATGACCCGAGGTGATGTATTGTTCACAAAAGTACACAAAACTGATTACTCAGATTTAAAATACAAATAAGGTTAAAATATGAGAAACACTGCCCAAGTTATGGGTAACGTGCTGAGTATAAGTGCCACATGACCTTGATCCCAGCACTTACAAGGCTGAGGCAGGAGAATAAGAGTTGAAGGTTAGCCTGGGCTACAAAGCAAATTCTAGGCTATCTTGGAGCACATAGAAAGACTGTCTCAAAAAAAAAGCAAGTAAACAAACAAACAAACAAAAAAACGGGGGTGGAGCAACAGGTCAGTAGTTAAGAGCACAAGTTGCTATTGCAAAGGACCCTGGTTCAGTTCTCAGCATCCACATGGCCACTCATAGCCATCTGTAACTCCAGTTCCAAGGGATCTAATGCCTTCCTCTGGCTTCCTCAGGCACTGCATAAACATGGTGCACATAAATGCAGGCAACCATACACATGCATAAAATTAAATAAATAATTTTTGTTTTGTTTTGTTTTTGGAGACAAGGTTTCTCTGTGTAGCCCTGGCTGCATGGAACTCACTCTGTAGACCAGGTTGACCTCAAACTCAGAGCTCTGCCTGCCTCTGCCTCCCAAGTGCTGGGACTAAAGTCATGTGCCCGACTGGTCCTTTATTGTTTGTTTGTTTTATTTTGTTTTGTTTCAATAAATATTTTTAAATGTCTCATTTAAAGAAACACAAAAATATAAACAAAAAGTTTGGTGCAAAGAAGGATGTTTTCATGTCTTTTAACCTTGTTCTCGCTGCTACCACTAAGCACTGTACAGTCAATGCATTAAAATGGGAAAAGACAGGCCTGTAGAGACAGCTTCGCAGTCAGGAACATGCATTGCTCTTTTTCATGGTGAAGTAAACATTTTTCATGTGTGCATTTGAGTTTTTTAATTAGTTCTTTGATAATTTCATGCAACATATTTTGACCATATTCACCCCTTCCCCAACTATTCCCAGATCCAGTCCTCTTGTCTACCTATCCTTTTTAAAAGAAGCTCTTGACAACCAATTTGTGCTACCCAAATATTCTAGAATGTACGGTCTTCCACTGCAAGATGGTCAATCTACCAGAGGCTTTTCTCTTAGAGAAAAACGTTTTTCCCTTTCCTACCAGCTAACAACTGCCAATATCTCCAAGGCTCCGAGTGAGATTGTGTACCCACCTCCCATCTGCATCACGTATTGATCTTGCAGAGGAACCAAGATTAATTCTTAGCACTCAAGTCTGCCTGTAACTCTAGCTCCAAGAAACAATCTCTGTCACTTGTGAGCATGCACGCGCGCGCGCGCGCGCGCGCGCACACACACACACACACACACACACACACACTTAAAATAAATATGCAAAAAAGACAAAATGACCCCTTGTGTGCCGGGCAGTGGTAGTGCACATCTTTAATCCCAGCACTTGGGAGGCAGAGGCAGAGGGATCTCTGTGAGTTTAAGGCCTGCCCTGTCTACAGAGTGAGTTCCAGGACAGCCAGGGCTACATAGTGAAATCCTGTCTTGCAAAGCCAGAAAAAAATAAAAAATGACCTTGTTTGTAGACAGTGGACTGTCTGCCTAGTAAATTTAAGAAATTAAATTGGAAAACAAAACTAATGAAATTCCAGTAAGATATAAGATTAACATTGCTAAATCTTTTCTTTTCCTATAACATTGTATGAAGAGAAAAAAGAATAGGGAATCAGATTTATAATGGCAATAAAAATTATGCTCCCAAATTAACCTAATGACAAGCATGGGAAACATCTACATGAAGCTGTAAATCTTCACCAAGGCACAGGAAAAAAAATCACAGTAAATGGAAACCTGTGTGTGTTTCTAGGTAGAATGACTAAATATTGTAAAATTCTCAGATTTTCCCAAATTGATCTGTGAAAGCAACAAAATCCCAATCCAACTCTCAAAGAAATTTTATAGAACTTGACAGATTGGTTTTAAGGCTCTTTTACCAAAAGAATAATAAAGGCCAGTGAGATAGCTCAGTGGTATGGCCTGAGGACTGGGGTTCTATCCCTGGGACCCAAATGGTAGGAGGAGAGAATAGCTCTCCAAAGTTGTCTTCTGATCTCCACATGTACACCATGACACCCATGCCTGCCCCCCACAGACAAATAAATATAAAAAGAACAGTGAGTATAATGCAAAAATTAACTTGTCTTTTTGTTTGTTTGTTTTGTTTTGTTTTGTTTTAGTGCTGGGGTCAAACCCAGGGCTTTGTATGTGCTGGGCAACTGTTTTACCACTGAAGCATGCCCATAGACAAACACCTAGTTACTAAAGGCATAGCCTGGCCCATCAGTAGCTGAGTAGGACAACGGAACACAACAGAGTTTTGAAATGAATGTATGTGTGAGAAGTTAATAAATGATAAGATAACAGCTGGTTATGGTGGCATACACCTGTAATCCCAGAGTCCAGGAGGTTGAGGAAGGAGAATCATAAGTTTGATGTCAGCCCAGATAACATAGATAACTCTGCTTCAAATTAATTGCAGTATTAATAATAATAATAATAATGCAGTCACCATAAGGCATTTACTAGGGAAAAAAGACTTCAAAGTTGGACAAAACGTGCTCTTAATTTGAGAAAAATGGTTATATTTCAACTTCCCACCAGATAAAAAAAATAAATTCCCTGGGGCTGGAGAGATGTCTCCGTGGTTAAGAGCACTGGCTGCTCTTCCAGAGGTCCTGAGTTCAGTTCCCAGGAACCACGTGGTGGCTCACAACTATCTGTAATGGGATCCAATGCCCTCTTCTGGCCTGCAAATATACTTGAAGACAGGGCACACATATGCATAAAATACCTACATAAATAAGTCTTTTAAAAAGTCAAGTCCAGGAGCTGAATAGATGGCTATGTAGTTAAGAGCACTTGTTACTCTTACAGAGGACCTGGGTTCAGTTCTCAGTACCCACATGGTGGTTCAAACCATCTGTAACTCCATTGTCAGGGGATGTGTTGTATACACAGGCAGAACACTTATACACATAAAATAAAATGACGATTTCAATAAAAATCCTGAAAAATGGATCAATTAATGAAACAGATACACTATAAATGTAAGAAAAAATCTTAAAGTTAAATGCAAAAAATCAATGCTCAGCTGGATGGTGGTGACACATGCCTTTAATCCCAGCACTCAGGAGGCCAGCCTGGTCTACAGAGTGAGTTCCAGGGCTACACAGAGAATCCCTGTCTTGAAACACCAAAAAATAAAAAAGCTCAAATATATCATAAGAAGGGAAGAAAAATCTGAATACCAAGGAATGTGTCCCACAGTTGCATCCTAAAGACGTATTTAGTCACACGCTTACTGACAATGGAAGACAAACATAAACGCTGTCACTTTGGTTGGTTGGTTGGTTTTTCAAGACAAAGTTTCTCTGTGTAGACCTGGCTGTCCTGGAACTCACTCTGTGGACCAGGCTGGCCTTGAACTCAGAGATTCCCTGCCTCTGCCTCCGAGTGTTGGGATTAGAGCTGTTTGCCGCCACCACCACCTGGCAACGAACGGCTTTTTAAAGTTCATTTGTTAATGGCTCTAAAGAAGTAAATGGGAAAAGATGCAACACGATGGTGTTCATCACAGTCAGGCTGGATAAAGGTTCGTATCAGCTCTCATTTATTTAGAGCCTGTTACATGGCAGGTGCTGTGCTATTTCTCTGTCGTGTTCTTTTTAGATAGGATCTCACTGTGTAGTCCTGGCTGACCTGGAGCTCGCTATGTGGCCTTGAATGTTGGCAATCTGCCTCCGGAATGTTGGCATTAAAAGTGTATGTCACGTGTCAGGTGGTGGTGGCACACGCCTTTAATCCCAGCACTCGGGAGGCAGAGCCAGGCGGATCTTTGTGAGTTCGAGGCCAGCCTGGTCTACAGAGCGAGATCCAGGAAAGGCACAGAGCTACACAGAGAAACCCTGTCTCAAAAAAACAAAAAAAAAAACAAAAAAAAAAAAAAACCAACAACAACAACAAAAGAAGTGTATGTCACACCGGGCAGTGGTGGCACACACCTTTAATCCCAGCACTCGGAGGCAGAGCCAGGAGGATCGCTATGAGTTCGAGGCCAGCCTCGTCTACAGAGCGAGATCCAGGACAGGCACCAAAACTACACAGAGAAACCCTGTCTCGAAAAACAAACAAAAAAAGTATATGTCACAAGCCCAGCCTACATGCAAATTTCTACTCTGATATTTACTATAATGCATTAATTACTGTTTTCTAACTGCTAAGAATACTAATATCATTTTTTATTATTACTTTAATTTAATTTAATTTAATTATTTTGTGTGTATGGGTGTTTTGCCAGCATGTTTGTCTGTGCATCACTGTGCATGCAGTGCCCTTGGAAGCCAGAAGAGGGCATCGGATCCCCTGGGACTGGAGCTACAAGGCTTGTGTGCTGCCATGTGGGTGCTGGGAATCCAACCCCACCCTCTGCATGAGCAGCCAGTGATTTTAACTGATGAGCCATTGCTCCGGGCCCTATTAATTAATTAATTAATTAATTAATTTATTTATTGAGACATGGTTTTGCTATACAGCCTACGCTGACCTCAAACTCATGACCCTCCTGTCTCAGCTTTATGAGTGAAGAAATCACAGTTGTGTAAGCCATGTCCAGCTAACTCATTCTTTTTAACTGAATAGTGTAAAATTCAGTAAGTGGGATATATGTCAAAATTTACTTAGCCCTGACTAAATACTGGTAGATATTTAAATTAAGTCCAACTTTTCCCTTTTCCAAGCCATAATAAAGTTAAAAAGAAAAAGAAAAAAGAAAAAAAAAAACAAATACCTTGTCTTGCCTATGTATTTCTTCAAGCACCAATTCTACAGGTTGGAACTTCTGAGTGTAAAGTCTGGACATTTACAACATTACTAGACATTTTAAAATTGCCTCCTCATCTAAAGCCATATGGCATTTCCCCCTCCAAATCTTTGATCAGATTTAGATGTATTTTGAGGGTAAAGAATGAGGAAGGATTGACCCCCCCCCCCCCCCGCCCCGCCCCGCCCCGCCCCTTTATCTAAATGGCTACCCAGTTGTAAACAAGCCACTCACAGGCTCTCCTCGCCTTCCCCAGTGAATTCTAAATGGTACTTTCGCCCTACACTAGATTCCCAGCCTGACGTAGTTTAGCTGTGGACTATCTTTCCCCCTCTACTGTACTACTCTTCCTACGCCGGTGCCGCATTTTTTTTTTTAGTACGCCCTCTCTACTCCGCTCTTCCCAGTCCTTGACGGGCTGTCCTCGAACTGGCTGAAGCCTCTGAAGTGCTGGGGTCACAGGCCTGCCATAGCTGCCTTTACTCACTCTTCTTAGGGTTTTCTGGGTATTGTGTGGTTTCTCTGGGATAATATGTGAATATGTTGTTGTTTTTTTTAAAGTTTATTTATTATGTACACAATGTTCTGTCTGCATGTACACCTGCACTCCAGAAGAGGGCGCCAGATCTCATTGTAGACGGTTGTGAGCCACCAGGTGGTTGCTGGGAATTGAACTCAGGACCTCTGGAAGAACAGCCAATGTTCTTAACCTCTAAGCCATCTCTCCAGCCCTAATATGTTTGTTTTTGAGTTGAGGGTCTCAGTCTGTTATGCAGGCTGATTTGGTCCTTCCTGTAGGCTCAAGGAATCTTCCAACCTCAGCCTCCCTAATAGCTGTGAGCCACGCCATACTGTTTTGCCCATCCTTTTTTTTTTTTTTTTCCCTCCCTTGGTGGAATGCCACGCAGGAAGTTTATTTTGTAAAGAGGTATTTATTTCTCCATTTATATTTTTCATCATTACTCTTCCCGACTTTTAGGTTGCCATATGTAAAATATAAAGAGAGGGAGACTAATTTTAAGAATTATGGTCTTCAAGCTAAGCTTTAACCATAGACAGCTAGCTGGCTAAGGGGTGTTAAGAAATGGCGATGGTACTTTAAGAGAAGCCAATAATTATTAAGGGTCCAAGCAGAAAGAGATCTTAAGAGCAGCTGACGGCTCAGGAGGCGAGCGTGGGGTGGAGGGGGGGGGGGAAAGATGAGGCAGTGGTTAAGTGTGCTTTCTGTTTTAGAGGCCACTTACAGCCATGATTGACAACCACGTACAAGGGGGTGAAGAGTACTACTCAAAGCCGGGCATAGCCGTACCTACCTGTAACTCAGCACTCAGGAGGCAAAGACAGAACAATCAGGATTGCCTCAAATTCCAGACTAGCCTGGTCTACACTGAGTTCCTGCCCAGCTCTGGCTGCATAGTGAGACCTTGAAGGGTAGGGAGAGAGAACATCATTTAAAAAGCAAAGAAGGGATCACTTTAAGGTCAGATCCTTACTCATCACTTCCAGCTCGTCCTGATATTCTGTTGGTCTGACTAGGGTGGGGGCACTGTTTTGGGAACCTCCCTGGCAGAAACCTTCCAGAAGTACCCATCTGAATGCCTGAGGCAGAGTCCCAGTGTGCAGAGGCCATAGGATAGCCTCCTGGATACTGCCAGACGCTCTGGTTGCTGGGCACCCTGGCTGGCAGGCAAAGGGGTTTCCATGACAACCACCCTCCCATATCTGGGTGTTTTTTACATTTCTCCTTTTCCAGTAAGTGCTAAGGTATTCTGGGGACAGGCAAACATGGCTCTCAGGACAGAATGTCCTTTGCTTCAGCAAGGGGGACACGGAAGCAGAGAGCGCATGTATGCATATAATATAATTGAACGAACCTTCATCACTATAAATGCGCTCATGCCAGCTTGAGCTCAAATATATGCCTTTGGCTGTGTATTGATGTATGAATCGTGCAAAGGGATGTGTCTCTCATTAGCCACATACTTGCTTTCCCAAGGCCCTCCACTCTTCCCAGGCCCTGTACTTGGGTGCTTTGCAAGGGGAAGTGCTGAGTCATGGCTCCAGTTGGGTTTCTGTCTCCGAATCTCCATTTCCGTTATGCTCTTCCGGGCTCTCCAGAGAGTTCTAGGCCCTCTTCACCAGCCCGGATGCATTCCTACCCAGGTTCAATGTCTGGCAGGAAAGACAAGGCACTTCGCTCTTTCTCTCTTGTTTACAGTTCTCCTTTCGGCTTCTCCTCGGAGACTGTTCTGGGCCCTTCTTCCTATTGCCCTCCACCCAGAGAAAACAGGGCTCTGACTAAATGTAACCCAGAAGGCTCATTATCCTTGCACTCCTGCTGATCATCTTCCAGAACCCCACCCCCAGCTCTAATCGGATTATGGCTGTGTCTCCAGTTTGGGGACACAGCAAGGCAAGTTGACACCACTCACTGATGGTTTTTTTCCCTACTCATCTGAGGTCTTTAGTGCCAGACCATTGGTTCCAGGAGGCACATGAGGGCGTGTACTTGTGTGGGCGCACGCGCGCGACCGTGAGAGTAAAAAGAACTCATGCATGTGTCCATGAGTTCGGGGCAGTATCCTGAGTCTCCCCCAAGGGCAAATTTTTTAAGGATCTCTCCATCGGCTTTTGGGTCTCTTCCTCATCTCCTTTAGGCTGCTCTAACTCTGAAATTCCAATCAAGTAGCTAGTTTCAGTAATTAGTTCCAAATTAGGAAAAACAGGATGCTTTCCCTGCCCAAAGGTAGGAGAGTGGAAAGGTGGCCCCGCCCGCTTAGTCTGGTTACCATAGAGACAGCCGCGAAGTGACCCAAGTGATCCTCCTTCCCTCCTCCCAAATCCGAGAGATGACGGCACCGCGTTGACTGCGCCAAATTCCAGCCAATAGGCGGCTGCTCCCGCCTTCCCTTCCGCTAGCTTTCCCCCTCCCCCCGGGGAACTCGATTCACAAATCTGGACCGAGGATTTCCGCCTCCAGGCCGGGTGCTCTGGCTATGGGTACAGGCCAGGTGAAAGCCAAGTACCGTCCTCCGAGGAGGGCAAAGGGGAGGCAACATTCCTGGGTTCCCGGGCCAGACTTCTGTTAACTTGCCGCCGGAATAGCTTACACCCCACTCTTAAATTATTCAGAAGATCTAGCTGAGGCCGAGTCCCCCCTCTTGCTGATAGGGCAAGCCCCCACCCTGCCCGAACGCACCCTTCAGCACCACGGACAGCGAAGCCGAGGCCTTTTCTTGGCCGGGCCCCTCCCGGAACTCTTTCTGGATCTTCGCGGCCACAGTGGCCACCAGGTTCGCAACCGCAAACGTTGTGCGTGCCTGCAATCAGTCCCCTTTGAGCGGGCGCAGCACTGAACGTGCTGTTTCGCTGTGTAACTGAGAAGGCAATGGGGGGACTAAGCAGGGATTTGTAGCCAAATGGCTTTTTTCCTCCCTTCCTTCAATTCGAAATGGCTTTCGTCTCCCCTTTTGTTTCTGCCTGTCTCTACACTCTTCTGGTGGTCAAGGGTCAAGGTCTGAGTCTCAAACAGGAATGGGCCTCCAGTGACTGCTCTAGCTAGGCCTGTGTCCAAAGCAGCCTCAGTGCGACTCCGTAGCGATTGGGTACATAGAGGTGGTACTCAGTTCCCAACCGAGAGAGGTAAGCACAGGCTTAGACAGGCCTGGCTAGCCTCCTGATCCAATATATGGTGGGAAGAAGGAAAAGAAAGAAAAATAGTTATTGTGACGAGCCAATTCTGTCTCAAGGGTCACCTCATAGAAGGGGAGTGACTTCTGCTGTCCTTACCATTTGTCCTTAAGTAGCCTGGGCATTAATAAGGAGCTAGGGCAGACAAGATGGAGGTCAGGATGGGGAGGTGGATTCAGCCTCAACCCTTGGCTTATCACGCTTTACTCTAAAAATGAAAGCCGGTGGGGGCAGGTAGCAGGTTGCTTTCCCCTCTAGACCCGTCTCTCACCCTCCTGCCCTACCCCTGACAGTTTCATTCCCACCCTCCAGGGACCCAAAGAAAGGCCGGCGCAAAACCATCTGTAGGCGCTTCCAGCGCTTTATAGTTCTCTCCAGGACAGACGGACAGACAGATAGTGCGGCCCGCGCCGTCGGCCCGCATCATTGGCACCTTGGACACGGCCCTAGGCCCAACCCAGTCCCTGGTATTCTCCAAGGAGGATTCCGGTCCCGCCCAGCTCAGCACCTCGGACAATTCCCGGCCCAGACCCCTCCCCACCCACCCTCCCTCCAGAAACAGCGAAATAAATTAAAGTGTGGAGAGGGGATACAACAAGAAATCTAAGGATAAAGAAGAGGACACCCCTCCCCCAGAATAAGAAGAGGTTTCTTTCTCTTTCTACCCATCCACAGAGACGACACCACCGCTGCAAGCGAGGTAGTCTACCAGGATAGATCTTGTCCTCAAATCTCAGTCTCCTGAACGAAGAAGGCAGCAGCCCTTTCTCAACCCCTCAACTCCCAGCATGCAACACGTTGGGAAGGTGGGGAGAGGCTGTAGGGGCGAGGGAAAGGACCACCCTGATCTTTGCCTGGGCACCTGGGACTGCAGATTCTTGTCGCACATCAGTCCATCCAAATAAAAAACTAAGGGTCTCTTTGATCTGGGGAGGGGAGTGCAGAATCTCGGGGGGGGTGTTGGGGGGGATGCAGGATGATACAAGCAGAGAGGGAAGGCAGACAGGAGGGAAGGTGTTGACATAGGACAGGAGGAAGGGTTCATGGAAACAAGGGTTTGGAGAAGCAGGGAGGGCAATGGGGTACCATCAGGCTCCGGGTAAGGAGGAGAAGGGTAAAGCCCAGGGAAACCAATGGAAAGGCAGAGAGAGGAGGCTGCGACGGAAGGAGGGATGAAGACACAGAAAGGTGAGGAACTGGCAAAACCCAAGGTGGTGGACTTTGAGATGCCCACAGCAGGGAAGAGGGAGACCCGGGCAGAAATGGAAAGATGGAGGCGAAGACAGACGGAAAGGGTGAACGAAGTTGGGGGTGCCCTTCCCGCGATCATCCCCCACGCCCACCCCACGCCCAGCAAATCCAGACCCCGAGGCCTCTGGCGTCCTAGCCTCCACCTTCCCCTGCCCCGGGGCAGGGGCGGCTCCTCCTCGGCCCAGCTTGGGCGTAGAGCGGCGGTAATAGCGGCGGAGGCTTGATGGTCCCGGCGGCGGTTCCGGGTGTGTGTGAGGGGCTGGGGCGGGGGGCGGGCGCGACCCCTGGGAATCCCTAGCGGTCCAAGTTCATAGTCCAATGCTTGGCTCCGGCCGCGCAGCTGTCCCTGGCGGTCGAGGAGGAGGTGGTGGACGTGCCCCCGCTCGGTGGACCCCCGGTGCCTGCCGCCGCGGCCTCGCCCTCGTTCTTGAGGTCTTGAAAGACTTGCGTGAAGAAGTGGGGGTCGGCATTGAGCCTCAGCATCTGCGGGCTGAGCCGCTGGATGAGGCGCAGGCAGCGCTGCCAGAAGCGCTCCTTGTCGGGCTCCACGAGGAAGGGCTTGAGCGGATAGGAGATCTCGTTGCCCATGTAGGAGTAGGCGAGGTAGAGGCAGGTGAGGAAGGCGGCCTGCAGTTCGGCGGCCGACGCCAGCTCGTCCCCGCGCAGCGACTCGCGGCACAGCAGGTACACGAACACCAGGTTGGCGGGCGTAATGAAGGCCTGGTCTTGCCAGCCTTGCAGGAGCAGCGAGCGGTCCACGCCGCGGAACCAGCCCACCAGCTCGCCGGGGCTCAGCTCCTTGAGGCGGTAGCAGCGTCGGCACACGAAATCGCCCAGGCAGCGCAGCAGCTCGCCGGTGGACGCCTGCACGATGACCCGCCGCGGCGAGCCTCCGGGCGCCGGCGGGGCCGCCTGCGGGGCTGGGGGTGGCGGTGGCGG
>CABHPP010001820.1:30685-82691 GCA_902168425.1 Peromyscus attwateri | reverse complement strand
GCCCCCGCTAGGCCCGCCTCCCTGGCTTCCCGTTGGGCGCGAGGAGCTGTCATAACTCAATCAGGCGGCTAATGCGATGCGTCTCACAGCACTGTGGCCCAGCTGCTGGCCAAGCAGCCTGCTGACAGCTGGGGGTCCCGCCAGCCCACCACTGGCCACATGCAGGGTAGAGGTATTTTTGGAGGTGGAAATGGGAGCCTGTTTCCGTGTGCCACTTACCATTCTCCAAACACCATCTGTCATCTCCCACTCGCAAGTTGGGCAAGCTGCTTTCTGGGCCTGAAGGCCCTTCTTCCCGTTCTCTCTGACACCAGGCAACCCATCAAAAAAAAAAAAAAATGGAACTGGGGCACAGTGCAGGGGAGGGCGGCTTCTGGTTCCTTCTCTCTACCAGCTCAGTGGCAGCGTCACCTGTCACCTAGTAAAAGTCATAACAGTACATTGTTTATGGAGCCCTCCCAGCACCCAGAAAATCCAACCAGACCCAGGGCTAAGAGCTGGCAAACTTTTCTGATAGGGTGAGCTGTTGAATGTAGGAAGCTTCTTGGGCCTCTCTTGCTCCACCAGTCTGTGCTGATGAGTGTGCAGCCTGGGTAGTGGGAGCAGGGACGACCTGGTTCTGCCGCATCAGCTTTGTGCTGTCCCTCCTGGGCCTCATTTGCAGGCATTGCTCAGTACCATCTTTCAAATCCCCCTAGAACCCCTCAACTTTAAAGTTAAACCCAGCTCAGGCACCCCTCCGCTGAAGCCTGGCTGATCGCTTCTTCATAACTTAAGTCACGTATTTTTAATTATGCTTTTACTTCATTGTGTTGTTTGTACTATTACACACCAGAGACCTGCCACGTCAATGTCAGCTCTGTGGGGACTGGGAAGAGTCTCAAGTGCATCCCTTGCATGCTGGCATCTAGCCCACATTCTAAGATTGGGTCATCCCCGGGCAAGCACCGTCTAAATTCCCATTTTTCAGATGAGGAGACCAGGATTAGAAAGCTCAGGAGCTGTCCAAGGTCACCCAGCAAGTGTAGTTCTTGGTCTCCACCTCAAATCCTTGCCGTGGTTTCGCTCACTCATCTCTTTGCACAGAGCATTTACTGAATCCTTGTTCTCAGCTAGGAAGACAGCCTGGGCTCTGGTCCTGCAGGTCACCCTGCATGGATGAAGAAGCTGGCAGTGTTGAGCTGGCATGCCATCTGAACACGAACCCTTCTCGTGGAGTCCATGTTCTTTCTCCATTGTAAGCCTTTGTGGACACAGCTGAGAGCCAGAGATCTGGGGATACCAGGATGGCAGGCAGATTCTATGTTTGTCCCTTACCAGTATCTTTCTCCATGACCAAAACCAGGAGACACTTAGGGCTCTAGGCTGGCCACTGAGATGAACAGAGGTTCACAAGCATGTCTTCCCGCCCCTGTAGCCCCATCCTCACCCAGTCTCCCATACCAGTTGTGTCCCACTACACAGCTCTTGTCTACACCATTCTCTCACGCTGAATGTCTTTGTACCCACAAGCAAAGGTTAAAAGGGGGAAGGCACCTCCCCAACATTTCTAAAGGTGTTCTGGGAGCTGATTGGCTGGAGGGTGTAAAGTAAATTTTGAATGAAGCAGAGGAACCTTTGCAATGTAGATGGGCCTCCTCCAATCGATTGAAGGCTTTCAGAGAAGAAGCAGAAGGCCTTAAGGAACAGTGCCCTCCCCACCCATATGCTGTGGGTCTCAAGCACCCTGGGCCTCTAGGCTACAGGGCTCTCACACATCCTAGCCCCCTCCCCCAGCCCTCCCATCCCCTCCCTCCCTCCAGGTTTCACTATGTAGATCATTAGTTCGTTGCTGGCTTCAACATCTTAAGCTCCATATCCCAGCCTCCCTAGTGCTAGGATTACAGGCATATGCCATGTGCCCTACCCCCTCCCCTCCACTTCCCTCTCTTCCTTCTCCTCCATGCATACTCACGCCATGTTGGTTTTGTTTCTCTTGAGAACTCTGACTAATGCGGAGACCACCATCAAGCCCAACTGTTCATCTCCTTCACTTGATAGAGGAGGTAACCAAGGCACAGAGTAGCCCAGTTACAGGGTCAACACGCCCTCTGGTGAGTCTCTGGGCTGTGGAGGGGCCAGGGTCCTTCACACTCCCACACTTCCAGGTCAAGTGGAAGGCAGAGATCACATGTGTTCTGAGGAAAATCACCTCCTCACCAGACGTGGGTGACTGGGGAATTAGAAATCAAAAATTCGGTGTGAAAATACAGAAATCTAGCTGCAGAGCCAATTTTCCATCACACTTAGCAACTCCATTTGATGCGATAGTTTGCTAATAAAACATGAGCATTACGGTAACATAATATTTTAAGTATCCATTAACTAATACGTAAATATAATGGAGTCTTATGGAAATATACTTAAGCTGTCACCAACACCCCTAATGTAATATGCATGACTTCCAGGCTATTTATAGCTCCTCGGGTTTGCTCTCTCCAGCGACTTCATTGGCTCAATCACAGAAGATCTTGTTTTCTCTCCCTGCCCCTTTCTCTACGGGGCACCTGGCCTATGCTCACTTGCTCGGCAGCCCATGAGTGCCAATGTGTGCCAGGCTTGGTGCTGGGCGCTGGGCGCTGGGTGCTGGGTGCTGGGTGCTGGGTGCTGGGCGCTGGGCGCTGGGTGCTGGGTGCTGGGTGCTGGGTGCTGGGGCAGGTAGAGCAAGCACAGCCTGCAGGTGTGGAGTCTCTGAGCTGGCAGACACAGGTCACGTGGGTGACAAGAACCGACTAAGAGAAAATGCTGGGGATTAGGAGAAGCAGGCCAGGGAGGCTTCTTGGAGGAAGTAACATGGGCTGAAGAGTAGAGAAGGAGCTGGTGGACTAAAGCAGGACAAAGGGAGAGGATGGGGGAGTGGTGCCGGGGACCATAGACCCGGCCTAAAGCAGGCAACGGTCCTGACACTACCACACAGACTGTGAGGGCCGAGCAGGGCAACACGGGAGGCAGACAGTGGACAGAGGCTGGCCTATGGGAGGCTGCAGGGTAGTGGAAAGGCCAGTATTGGTGCCAGGGCTGGGCAAGGGACTTCCCTGTCACCCTCATCTGAACACAGAATGGTCGAGGTCTTCAGGGCTTGCATCAACAAGCTCCTCTGTAGATTTGGGTCCAGTCAACAACTTTCTCCAATGCAATTTAAGCCAGAGGACAACCCCACTGTGGCCTCCTAAATCCGTATCCATGAGCCTGGAGGTGGCAAGGCTGTAAGGACCTGTGAGGTCCGGCCTTCATTGGCTATGGTGGGCCATGTCCCCAGCTGCTCTGGAGTCCCTCTGTTGTGGGGAACCGCACAGAGCAATGGTCCACAAGGGGGCATTGTGGATGGGCTTCCACCAGGCTTACCCCTTTCATTAGCAGTGAACCAGACACGGGTATGAGCCGGCACAGGTGGGTTCCTCGGGCTGTGCAGGACAGGAGTGAGACAGAGCAAGTCAGCAAACACAGGGCATCCCACTTGCGGATGACGGGAGCTTAATCCCCTGGGAGTCACAGAAACTGTGAGGCAGAGTGCTGTCCCTAGTCTTGTCCCACTGAGACTCACAGGGAGCTGGGGGAAAGGTAGACTAAGCCCATCAGCCACTGACTGAGGGTGACTCTGATTGGGCACTGCCATCCCGAAGCCTCCAGCTTTCCACTTGTGTGCCTAACAGAGGTTTTGAAAGGCTTGCAAAGGCAATGATCCAGTTGACAGCAGCAGGTAGAGTAAGGGACCTGGTGAGGCAAGAAGCAGGTAAGCCTCAGGGACAAGTCATCAGGACGTCCTCCCTGGCGAAAAAGCCCTGGTCTACAGTGGATGTACAAGCTCACTGACTCCACTGGGGCTGTTCTGCAGTAGCAGTGAGAAACACTAGTCCTCGGGGACCGCCGAGCCACCTCTGGTTCCACAGGACATTAGCATCTCCCTGGCTGGGATGTTTCCTCTTTTTACTTCTGGCTGAAGTGTGACTCTGGTCTTCCATAGAATCTTCTCCTTGACAAGCCATTCCCCTTAGGCAGGTTCTTCTTATTACTAGCCATTGAGACTGGTTGGGGCTGGGGCTGTTTGTTACTGCAGCTTCCTCAGACATATTCTGACCGACACAGACAGGTGACAAGAAGGCAGATTTGGAAATGAAAGCCATTCAGTAAGCGGTAGTGAAGGAGAGGTAGGTCAGGGAGAATACAATAATCTGGCATCTGAGGAGCAGATGCACCAGTAGTTTGGGGTGTGCTGGGAGTTGATCTAGGAAGTGGGGAGACAATCTTGTTTGCTGCATACACCCATTCGTGCTTTGGTTTGAGCATGCCCCCTAGGGTAACAGTGTTGAGAGGTGGAATTGTGAGGTGGTGATCAGGTTACCAGGTCACTACCCTAAACGTGGTCCCTGGTATTGGTAGGTGGCTCCAAGCTGGGGCTTTGAGAACAGAGGGCCTGGACTTTCAGTTTACTGGCAGGGTGATGTTAGGCAAGACTCTTAGCCCCTCTCAGCCTCAGCTTCAGTATCTGTCAAAGCCATCATGGTGATACCCACATCCTGGGGACCAGCGAGGACTGAAAAAGAAGGATCACATAGGACAGTGATGTAAGCTAAGACTTTATTGGAGAACACACCATTGCAGAGCACACCATCAGGGTATGTTACATTAAGAGAAAGCTATTTGGTGAAGTCCAGTGAAATATCTCAAGAAAAGCTCAAGGCAGCCATTGCTCAGCTGAGTCAGTCTACTGTTGTTTTGAAGACCGATGAGTATATTCCCTGGTCTCTGGAAGGCCTTCCTGCCTTCAGCTCATCCCTGGTGCATGACAGACAATCCCACTTGGAATGTGTCTCCATAGGTCAGTCACACACTTTCATCTCCTCGCAGTAGCTCCTTGTCTAGTTCCACAGCATGCTTTATGCAGAGGAAAAAATACCATTTGGTCATTCCTCAGCAAGAGGCTGCTGCCTTGGCACCTGCCGAAGGCTGGCTGTTCTCTGTGTGTGGTGGCTTTGCATTTGTTGACAAATCATTGGCAGAGCTGTGTGAAGTGGGATGGCAGCCACCCTCAACGCAGGCACTGTAATGCAGCATGGTACATGGGGACAAAGACGAGGACACCTGTATCCTGAGAGCCACTTAGCTGGTGGGTGGTGACATTGCCATCTGTGAGATGGGCCCCATACTAGAATGTTGTTAAAGTGAAAGAACCATCTTAAGCTGGATGCTTGATGACAGGCTCAGTCAGACACTGTTGAGTTTCTGAGACCTAGGCAGGGCCAGGAGACAAGCCATGTGAGCCAGAGCCTGGGCAGTGGCAGGGCTTGTGGGAACCAAGGGGTTTCTAGTAAAGGATGGGAGGGTTTAATGTGGCTATCTGCAAAGCAGGCCTCTGCTGTCAGAGTGGGTTTGCTACAGGGGTGTCTCTTCTCCTCCCCCTCTCTTCCTCTCCCCTCCCCTCCCCTCCCTTCACCTTTTACTCCCCATCTTCCCAGGCTGTGGTACAGGAAGAAGGTCATCACTACCTGTGTCTCCTGAGCGGCTTCCCAGTTCTCAGAACCACAACTTAATAAATCTTTGTTCATTATAAATCGCCAGCCTAGTTATTCTGGGATAGCAACAAAAAAAGGACCAAGACACTTGTTGATGTAAGACATGGGGGGAGGAGGCACACAGACTCTCTGCCTGCTCAGCCAGGCACCCATGTACTCCATGCATGATCCATATACACACTGGAATGCATGGGCATGTGTTGAGAGGCACTCTAGTGTGTGCACACGCATGCTTCTATCACTAACCCTTTGAACAATCATGTACATATCCTATTGCACATCCATACACATGAAGGTACACCTGGGGACATCTACCTGTACACACACATACACACACACACACACACACACACACACACACACGCGCGCGCGCGCACACACACACACACACATACACACACACACACACATACACACACACACACACACACAGTGGGGGGCATGCTCACTCACAGCTTCTGGCAGCTGTTCTTTAGTGTGACTGCCCACATAGGCATGGTTCTGCAGGTACTCACGCATTCAAAAAATAGGAACAATAAGTCCTTCCTCGTATCAGTGCCTGGCGGTCTCTTCTCTTCTTCCGCACTGCTGGCTTGGGCTGAACCATGGAATCAAATCTGGCCAGTAAGACAGTGACCCACATAATACTAGAAGAGACTGGGAAGTGTTTGTACTCAGCTGTGCTCCAAACCCTAATATCATTGTACAATGAGCCCTGACTAGCCTTCTGGAGAGCACGGCCATGTGGTTGTTAGTCCTTGACTCATAACAACTGCCAGTGTCAGACATATGAATAATGTCACTGTCAAGCATCTCTCTAGCAGAGTCACCAGCTGCCACAGACATATAAGCAGGTCAACAGTGGATCAGAAGACCTTCTTGACCAAACCGAAGAATTAAGGGAAATTATCAATGAGGGTTGCTTCAGGGTACTGTTTGAGGGTGACTTGTTATACAGCACGAACTAACAGATACAACATCCACGTACACCATACACTACACACACTTAGACATTGCCCTACAATTGCTTGTATGTAAAAGCACAGAAGAGCAAGCTCTCCAACATTTTGGTACACACACACACACACACACACACACACACACACACATCTATGCACAAACAGCACACATTCAAATGTACATTCACAGTATCTCACAGATATGGGCTAGTTCAAGACTCTGAAAAAGTAAGTGACCATAAGCCAAACCTCCCAAATTCCCTGGAAGCCCCCAAATTCCCTGGAACCCTGTTTGGGAAAGGGAAGCAGTGACCCTGGAATGGTTGCAGCCTAGTCCAGCCAGGACCCATGGGCCTGTTGTGGACCTCTCGTTACACAAGGTGTGGGGACATCTCTGGGTCGGCAAGTGTCCAGAACTCGCCCTCAGCTCTGACACTAACTGAAGCCCTTCTCAGTGACCTCCTGAGCCTGCTGGTCTATTCTTCCCTCATTTATGACTGTGAAGCCCAGACAAGTAGCACATAGAAATGCTGTTCTAGGGTCACTCCTTGCTCCTGACTCAGAAGCCTTTTTACCGGGATCCTGTGTGTCCTCACTGGAGCTATCATCCCCTGGGGGAAAGGCCAGTCCCTGTGCTGAGGATGAATCCCAAGTGGTTACTGTACTGAGTAGGGGGTCACCTGAACCCCCAGCACCTCCCCATCCTGCTCATCCACCTGCCTCTCCAATCCATGGGAGGTCTGCAGCAGTGACCACAAGGTGGTCTGTGCATCTCCTTGTTCATATCAGCCTCTGCATCTGCTCTCTCTAGGACCGTGAATGGCTTTCTAACATCCTACTTCCAACCCAGCTGTCCACAGCTCGTCACAGCCTAGCTCAGACACCAGTTCTGCTGAAGCCTTCCTCGCTTCCAACGCTCTCTCAGTAGAACCGCTCATGCTGTGGTGGGTTTCCCCAGACATGCCTCAAACTCTCTCATGTGATGGTCCCCTTCTTGAAATGCCTATACATCACTTGTCACTCAATGTCTGTGTGAGGCAGCTGGCCAGACAACAGTGGGACTTTGAGAGACTGGGCCCCACCATCCATTTGCCCCGGTGAAGAAATTGGCCATTGTGGCCCAAAAGGTCTAAGCAGGGAAGGCTTCCAAGGACCACCGGACATCTGAAGCACCACCCAGGGCCCTGGCCCAGTCATTCTCTGGCTGTCCAAGGCAATTTTAAAGCTTTCCCCAAATATACCAATACCCAAGGCAAGGGCGAGTGTGGAAAGCCTGGGCCGGATGGCATTTGGCTTTGACCTGGGGCTGCTGTTTGGCTGCTGGGAAGGCAGAAGTCATCATCACAGAGGTGGAAGGGATTGAGCAGGGTAGAATTTGACCACCCAAGGCTGACACTCAGGTACCTAAGGCAGGATAGTTAGAGGGGATTGGGTTACAAGCTGTCCTTTACCAGAACCCCACCGAGTGGGAGACATGCTATGGGACACTTTTCATTTTGTCTGGAAGCCCCACAACTAGCCTGCTGAGCAGGAGTTAGAGTTCCCATTTAACAGGTGAGAAAACCGAGACAGGTCAGCAGGCAGGTGACCTGGCTAGGGTGACTTGCTAGCAGCTGGGCCTTGAAATCAGGACTCTCTGGCCCTGTAGCCTGATTCCTGTAACTGCCTTTATGGCAGAAGCCCTAGCAATGGGGGTTAACTCAGATCTCATGGTCTGGGGATGACTGGGCTCAACTGAATGGTTCTGCCTTGGGGATATTTGGAAGGCGCTACTGAATGATTTGGGGTTGGAATGTCTGAAGGCATCCAAGATGGTGGCTGGTTCCTCCTCTCCCCTCCTTTCTTCTCCCTTTCTTCCTCTTCCCTCCCCCCTCCTTCCTTTCCTTCTCCTCCTGTCCTCTTCCCTCCGCTCCTTTTTTCTGTATAATCTCTCCAGTGTGGTAGCTTCAGTGAAGCTGGTCTGTCATCGCTAGGCGGCAAAGGCTTGTGTCCCAGAAATGATCAGACATGGCATGGCCCCAGAAGTCTCCTGGTGTCACTCCCACTGTGCTGTTTCTGTGAGACAGTCCTTCCTCTGCGGGTTTGAGAGGGGGGGGGAAAGCAAGGCTTCATACCTTGATGTGAGTGTGGCAAGGTTCTAGAAGAGTGTGTGGCCAGGGGACGTGTATTTTATCTGCTACACTGAGTTGCAGTGTGCCTGAGTCGGGGCCAAGAAGCAGGGAAAGTGGTGGAAGCCATATCTAACCCGGGCAATAAAGCAGAGAACCCAAAAGTTTCCCCCCAAGGAAGTGAGGAAAAGCCCACCGGTGCCTGACGTGAGCTGAACGGCCGGGGTGTAACCGGGAAGAGGGAGGAGGAGGAAGTAACTAAGCAAATAGATGCCAACGACGTGCCAGGCAGGGGTGTGAGCATCTCAGACACATGCAACGTCAAGTGGAGATTGTGTGTAGATGGCCCTGGGTGTGAGGCACCATGAACCAAAATGCCGACCTTTGAGGAGAAGCTGATACGGGAGCAAGACAGCGGGTCATGGTGATGCCATGGTGAATGAGAGAGGTGAGGGGCACGTGAGGAAGGTGACTGGGAGATTAGGATGGAAGTTAAGAGCTTGCTCCACACTCTGAGCCAGTCCAGGAGGATTAGAGGCAGTAAGAGGACTTGAGCCCACCCAAGCACAGAAAATAACCATCTAGAAAAATTCTATCTCCACGGATGCTGGGAGCTGGAGGGCTCTCTGAAGAAAGAGGAGGAGAGAGCTCTTTCTGACCCCAAGATTAGGAAAGCCTACAAAGAAGGCCAGGATGAGGTCACTGTGCCATCCCTGTCTTCTGCAGAACTCCCAGCAGCCCTTCCCCATCGACTCAATGCTGGCCCATTCCCACTGGGATAGAAACTACCCTTGGCTCTCTTGGAGGCCCGTGAAAGCAAGGGCCTGTGACATCAGCAGGTCTGACAGGGCTGCCTCAGTACAGAAGGGTATTCTCTGCACAGACGTGAGTATAGGACAAGAGGCTACTGAGAGGGACCAGCCGGCACCTCTGGTGGACAGTCTTCCCCTCGCTGAACCCTTCCCAACAAATCCCAGAGGAATTCCCAAACCATTCCCCCCACTCCAGTGCTCATGGCACAAGAGTGATCTGGAGAAGGAAGGCACTTTCCAAAGGCCACTCCATGTGAGAAATAGACTAGACTTGGGAGTGTTTGCCCAGGCTGTGAGCGCCACACTCAGTGGTGCCCAGGGATTGGCCAAAGAACAGAGAGAAGAAGGAAGTCATGCCCCAGATGAGTAACATGAGGTTACTTCCCCATGATGCAGACACACTGACCCCTGGAAAGCAGCTCAAGGCAGAGGCCAGAGCTGGGAAGGACATGCTATTGGTAGCCGTACCAGCCCAGCGGTCCGCCGAGCTCCAGGCTGGCCGCGGCACCTCCCTTGGCAAAGCTGGCGCCACTGAGGCCTGACAGTGGGCATGCAGACCCCGGGTCCGAGGGAGGAGGGGAAGGCAAGGAGACATTGCTGTGGTTTTGCGGCCGAAGAGGGGACATACTTAGGATATTTAGGGGATGCACAGGGAACAGGCTCTATCCCCCACAGCTCTGGCTGCCAACACTCAGCCACTGGAACATGCCATTTGAGAAATGTCTTCATTTCTCCCAGGCGTTGGCTGGCCAGGTTCCCGCCACACTCGTTGAGAGCGGGAAGGGGAGGGGGGAGCAGGAGAGGGGAGGTTGGGGTCATAGACTGGAGTAAAGGGCCAGAAAATGGACTCCTAAGAGCTATTTGAGAAAGACAACTCGAGAGCCTGCCAAACCCATCCTCTGCACAGTCTGTCAGCTGGACGTGACCCCTTAGACCCTCCTACATCCCACAGGAAGTCACAAGCCACCCTGGACCACGGCCCAGCAAGGGCACACCATGCACCCACCAGGGGCCCAGCGTGCAGCCACGTTAAGGAGTGTGTCCCAAGGACACCAGCCTGAGAGCCTAGGCAAGCTGGCACCTCTCCTGCCAACACGGAGCCAGTCTTTATTTTTATACAGCATGGCTTAAAGTCCCAGGCGCTGTGAGTCTCGCCCTCCCATGCTTATTTTTAATTTTCAAACAACTCGATTTACGGCCTGAAAGTCTTTGACTGGATCCACAGACTCAGGGCTTGAGAACTGTCAGGGCCAAGAAAGCACACGAGGGCTGCCTTTGTCAAAAGGCCTCGTTGTCTTGGTGGAGAGACTAGCTCTCAAGGTGGTACTGTCGATAAGCGTAGGCATCCAGGATGAAATATCAACTTATACATAGACAGGGTGGTACTGGTAGAGGCGGGTGAATGTGTGTGTGTGTGTGTGGGGGGGGACATGGGCTTAGGCATCAGGAGGTCCTGCTTCTGTCCCTTGAGAGGTACTTTCTTGAGATGGTTACGGGCCCACATGCACCTCAGCCTTCCTGTCTGTGGCGTGGGAAACTGCCTGCCCATTGCCGTCTGAGAATAAGGAGCAAAACATCAGCCATGGTGCCTGGTGACGGGAGGTACTTAACAAACAGACATGCTTCCTGGTTATCAGGTGCCTGGTGTCAATGGTTAGTGATCTTTAATAAATTAAAGAACCTGGGCATTACAAAGAAGGCCAAGCTCCATTCAACTTTGTTTTTAGGACTGTGACGGCTTTATGGAGACAGGTGGACCAAATCTCCTGGCCCGGGGGGGGGGGGGTCCTCCTCTTCCAGAGAGGGTCCGGAGGGCCCCAGTGAGAAGGTGAGTCAGGATGCCAGCCTTGCCTGGTCCCTGGGTTGTCATCTGATCGGGTGGATTCGGTGGGTGGACTGTTCTGCCGGGCATCGGAAAGTAGAGCCCTGGCTCTGAGCGTGGAAGGGGAGATTTACCTGAGAGATACCCCAGTTTGGCCTGATATAGATCGGCTGGCATTTCTCAGGGCTGAAAGAGTGGCAACCGAATCCTGTGCCTGCCTGACCCAGCCCCCGCACCAACACTAGATCCATTTCCAGTTTCCCTTTCTTCTGTAAACAGTGGCGCTCAGGCAGGGCTGCCGGATGGCCTGCCGGCCCACCCCGAACCCCTGATTGTCTGTGGCAGATAACATAGCTTGAGTGTGCACCTAGTTTTCATTCACACCACACTCCTGGCACTTTAATAATGAAATAGAGGGAGAACGGGAGAGGGTGGCTGGGAAGGAAGAGCCAGCGATAGGGACAGGCTCAGATTCTGGGCAAACAGCTGCTTTGTGTTTAGAACTTGAGGCTTAACTGGTTTTCAGGCAAGCCACAGGCCACAAGAGCCCTTCTCCAGCCTGCCAACCAGTGCCCACAAATGCCCAAATTTAGAAGTTAGCAACTGTGCCCAGTTGGACTTTTCAGAGGAACATAGGCAAAGGTAGACACCCTCACTTCCTCAGTAGCGTTTTCTAGTGTTGCTGCTGCTGTTGGTGATGCTTGTGGTGGTGCTGTGGTGGTGCTGGTGCTGGTGCTGGTGCTGGTGGTGATGATGGTGATGGTGGTGATGGTGAGAGGCCCTGCCCTGTTTTTCACCATCTTCTCAGAAGCTCACACAGTTTCCATCCCAGAACCTGAGGCTGTTCTGAAGCATCCTGTCTGGGGATTGCCTAGACATGCCTGCTCTGCCCTGAAGGTGTCTGCTCAGAGGACCTCTGCCACAGGCTCAGGCTCAGGGCATCTATCTGTGTGCCTGCTTGTCTCCATGACAGGACTCCATTGGTATGAGCCCAGAGATGACCCAAACCCTGCTTTAGAGGGAGTGGAGAGATTGGGAGGGAAGAGAGGAAGGAAGAAAGAACAGCAGAACAGCAGAGGAAAGAGAAGGAAAAGGAGCTACCCAGTCACAGCCCCATGTTCACACCGGCTCCAAGGCCACAGCTGCACCCCTCCCCTTCCATCCTCAAGGGGTTCATCATCCTCTTGACACACAGGTGCAGTGGCACACAAAGGAGAAGTCCACTGTTGGTGCTCTCCCTGCAAGCCCAGGAAAGGAACATCGTCAGTCAGGACGAACAGCGTGGCTCATTGCTGGGTGACCTTGGCAAGCTATCGGACATTTCCGCTCACAGTTTCCTTATGTGTAAAGCATGACACTAACAACCTCCTACCTCCCTGAGTAAATGGTGAGTGTGTACCCACCTTGGCAAGGTACTGCAGGATTGTGTTTTTAACCATTCGCTGCCAGCCCATGGGTTTAACTTGTGCCTGCCTTCTCTGATACCCAAGGGTATGGCATGGGAGGCTGAAAGCGTGGAAAGGGGGGCTGTGGTACAGTGGGATGGTTCAGACCAGTTAGCACTGCAGAGGCAGGGCTGTGGGAGGAGGGCTGTGTGGGAAAAAAAGGATGAGCTGGGCTTCTGGGCTTCCCATTCCAGCTCTACTCCTCACAAGCTGTACAACCTTTGATTATTTAACCTCACTGAGCCTTACTCCCCTCATCTGTGAAATGGGACGACTTGGATACTTCCTTTGTAGCACAACTGCATGGATTAAATGAGTTAATCTGGAGCATCAGGTAGAGTTCTTGTTGTCACAGGGTAATACTGTATAAATTAGCTCTTCTCAAGTTACACTTGACTCTCCAGTGGAGGTGCCTTGGATGGAGGGGAAAAGGAGGGCTGTCCAGGCTGGTAGACTAAGTGGCAATACGGCAGTGGGAAGAGGAGAAGGCCAGAATAACGACCAAGACAGGTTAGTTGGAGAAAAGGGCTTGGCCCTGAGGACTCACAGAAGGAGAGTTGGGCAGAAGGAGGCTGGGGCCAGAACACATGGGCTCTGTATGGTGGCCCAGGAACCTGGCTTGGTTTCAGCTGGGTCAAAAAGTTTCTGGAAGGGAACTTGGCGAATGCAAGCGTTGGCCCCAGCAGATTGTGTACTGACATAAAGCACGATGTGAAGGAAGAGAGAGATGGGGGCTGGGGGGGAGCATGAGGGTATGGGGGTGAGGCCAGGAGACCCAGGGATGCAACCAGTGGGGCATATGTGTGACATCTGAGAGGGAACACTCAATCCCCACTTGAAGATATGCGTCTGGCACTCTGGAGGAAGCTGGAACTAGGGACAGGGATTTGGAAGTCAGCCACAGGGATGTGACAATTGACACTGTGGGCTCAGACAATCTCAAGAGAGAGCTGAGGGCCATGGTGCAGAAAGCCGAGGCCAGGTTTAAGCAAACAGTGATGATTAAGTATCAAATAATACTAAAAGCTGGCCCAACAGAGGCCCTAGGAAGGGTCTGGGGGGGGAGGACCCAAAGATTCAGGAGCACTAGAGAGGTGCTCGGCCAGCTTAGCCACAGTGAACCTGGACTTGAGCTCTTCCTACACAAGGCTCAAAGCCACCTATGACCTGTGAACCCGAAGACTAGACTCCAGAAGACCCAGTTCTCATTACATCAAATAATGAAAGCACTTGCAGTCCACATTAAACAGGATCTTTATATGACCATATACAAATTGAGTTGGCTCACAGTTGAGGAGCTGACGTAATGCTGTGACTTGTAGACATTTAAAACTGCATTAATTTTAGTTTTGTGAGCTCCTTTTTTTATATTTTGGAGCCAATTTGTTTTTAGTTCTCAGATATTTTCACAGGCCCCCAAGAAGCATATTACAAATTTGCCTGCAGTGCCAAATGTTTTAAGCAGTTTTAGCTTGGCCTGAGTGCTGGGCTGGGGGTGGTGGGAGTGGACAAAGGTCTGACAAGGACTGTTCCAGCCTGTGAAGCATCTTCCTCTGTCAGATGTTCCCACATGCTGGCTTACTGTGACCCAACACTTGCCTGGGCATGGGTGGCCATGAGATGTAACAGCTCAGGTCTTAGAGACCCAGGTTAGCATTGGCTGGTCAGGATGGGCACTGCCCACACATTGGAGTTGGTGGGACACTGCCAGTGCCTGGTTCTGGCTCTTGAGTTTCTAGAGGGGTGAGCATCTTGGGTCTCCAGAGAAGGGTTTGGGGTGAGAAAGAAGGCAAGGGACCACTTGTGAGCCGCTGTGCTGTGAAGAATGCAGACATATTTCAATGTTTCTGTGATACAACTCTGACTGGGCAGATGTTCCTGTCATCTGGAGGTGCCAGGTGGGTGTCTGGCTTCTTGTCATCTGGAACTGATGGGAATACTGTTTCTGCTCAAAGCAGCAGGTTTCCAGATCTGCCAACCCCACTGGCATCCCGTAAGAGTGGTATGGCGACTTCAAGGGTCTGGGGACATTCACCAAGGACAAAGTACCCAGTGAGGAGAAACCTGCCCATCTCTCTGCAGCTGATCTCACATCTGCCCACCCAAGGGTCTTCCTGCCCTCCCCCAAACCCATCCCAACCCCCTGGAGCTGGCCCATGGGGCCAAGTTGCAAAGTCTGAGTACTTTTTAAGCACTGCAATTTGGTGCAATTATTTGAAAGTAAACAATCTGCTGTGTCAATTAAACATTATTTAGCTTGCGTTCCTTCTGTTGCAGGGAGTGATCTGCTCTGCAGCTCTCCAGCTGAGTGGAATAGGCCCAGGCATCAGTTTCGGCTGGCTGAGTGGCTCCCTGCCTTGCTGAGGAAGAGCTTCCTTCAGGTTCCCACTAAAGCCACGAAGAGAAAGAGGGAAAAAGAAGACCACAGCCACATCTCAGGGCAGATTTCTGGCCTTGCAGGCATCCCCTTCCTTTCCCTTCCCTCAAACCTTTGACATCATAGCAAAGGAGTGCTGTCAGGGCTGCAAGAGAATAGTCCTTTGGGGACATCCTGGCTCGGTGGTTTTTACTTCATCATGCTCTAACTGAAGGCTTTCTTTCATTTTTACATCCATATGTATCTTATGGAAATGTAATCCATGTGTTTCCCATTCATTTACACTCGATTCCTCAAAATATTATTCCTAAGAACTGTTTGATGTCCAGAGACCTCTGCCAGCCATTGAGACCTCTGTGCCTAGGGGTGTGTGATCTATGGAATAATTTTGGGGCCCCCACTAGTGATCATAAAAGGGAAAGTAGATATGTCCACCCTCTCTCCCCAGGCCGTATCCAGGTGTGTGTATGTACATGCGCAAGCATGCACTTAACGATGCTCTACAGAGACTGTGCCAGAGTCTGCACTTGGCTGGTTGCCCCAGAGAGCTGAGTGAACACATTCCCCATCTCTTGCCTTCTTTATTCGCTCTCGACGTTTGTTATCTATCTCCCCAGTAACTCTGGGAAGTAAAAATTAAGCAGAACTAGCCCCATTTACCAGGGAGAAGTACTGAGGTTTGCTTCTGGATTCATCAGCTCACATCTCATACTCTTTCTCTTACTAAACCCTGCATACATGCTAAAACTTGGTTCAAACAAAGAGCAATTGCATTTCGAATGCCCGAGACCCTCTTTCTACAAACACTTGCTGATTACTTAGGTTGAGCCAGGCGCCTTGGTAGGTGCCGGGGATAAAACAGTGGCCACAGCAGGGACAGAGCCCACTGAGATTTTAGGGAGAAGGACCATTAAGTTACAGCAAGCATGCCTGGCATGGCTGGGGGAGGGTATGTGGGCCAGATGGTAGGGCAATGTGTCATCTGTGTACAATCAAATGTCCTTTGTCATAGAGAGATCGCTGAGAATTCTGTCCACATTAAAATGTTTTCTTTTCTCCTTTGAGTAGTCTGGATGGACATGAGCACTCCCTTCTAGAAGATGGACATCTGGCCTGCTGTCTGGCACTCCCTGAACACCTAGTGTGGGTCAAGCGACGTTCTAGACCAATATAACACAGACGACAAGAGGAGTTTAAATTTCTCTATTAGCCACACAATAAATAGTGAAAGGAAAAAAGGTGAAATTAATTTTAATCTTGCATTTTACCCAGCATAGTACATCCAAATGATCATTTTAACAATATTTTTTCAGTATTGATATAAAAAAAATTACCAGTGTGATTTTGTTTGTTTGAGACTGGGTTTCACTATTTAGCCCAAGCTGGCTTCAAACTTGTGATCCTCCTGCCTCAGTCTCCCAAGTGCTGGGACTAAAGGGTCGCCAAACTACTTCTGGCTTTAATGAGCTATTTTATACTCCTTTTTGGTCGGACATCTGCTGGATATTGAGTCCCCTGCAACACACCTTAACTGGACTGGCAGCGTTCCCAGTGCGCCACAGCCACATGTGGCCGGGGACTCGCATTTTCGGTAGCACAGTGTTATACACCTTACATCTGTTCTCCCTCTTTACCATGTAGTAACCCTCCTGGAACTCCACTGATGATCCAATGACAGATGACCAACCCAAGAAAGGAGGAATAGATTGCCAAGGTCTGTGGCCTGAGACACGCACCTGGCACTGTAGCCTGGGTCTAAGGGACTGCGTCTTGGCTCTGCCTTTCCTGCTGGGCATCCTCTAGGCACCTCTGTGTCTACCTGGCTGTGCTAGTCCCCATCACGCCCAAAGAGCTGCCTCCTCAAGAACACTGGAAAGAAACGGTACGCGCATGCTGAGAGGCACAGACAGGCTTCCTATGGGGGAATCCTTCGGGATTGCACCTCTCTGATGCCAGAGCTGTTATACTGAGAAAGCATTGCTGTGTCATCTGCTTGTTTGAAACAGCAATGGCCCTTTTCCAGATGTCAAGCCAAACCAGCAAAGTCCAGTGAGACAATGAGAAAGATAAAAAGGATCTCCACCATCCACCAAATGCCAACTGCGGCATTTAAGTGACTTTGACGCCATTAGGAAGGAAGACACAGCATTATTTTATATCTTTCTACCCAGAAAAACACTGCCGATTAATTGGAAGTTGGCATTGATTGTGTTGGATGTGAACAAGCAGGCATTTTAGAATCAATGAAATATACCAAGTGCAGCACAGACAAAAGTCTAGACGCTACGTGCCGTGTCTATGGGCCTCATAGACTACGCAGGCAAGTTACCGCATTTTATACACAATGAGACAGAGAAATTTAACTAAGTGCTCATAAGCTCCTCCTGATAGCGCCAAGACAAAGAGAGGAGGAAAGAATACTGTAGGGTCCTGAGACTTGACACTAGAGCTTTCTCTCCACCACCAAGCCCATATGTTTCCATATCATATTTCAGCCAGTATGGAATAGTGTATGGTGCTGTAACAAACAGCACCACGATTCTGAAACATAAATCAACACAGATTTGTTTCTTGTTTAAAGCACATGTCTATTGAATCCATTCTAGTCACCTAGACATCTAAATAATCAGTTGTCACCATCAAGCCACCAATCACAGTTCTAGAAGAGAAAGACATAGCTCAAGAAGACCCCATCTCACTCCCTCCCACTTCCTCACTTAGAGTAGCAATTGAGTAGCCAAGAAATGATGTATGTCACTTCCTGTAATAACTCACTGGCTAGTGTTAGTCACATAATACCATTCACTCATAAGGTATAGGAAACACAATGCTGTCTGAAACTCAGGGGAGTAAAAACCAGAAATGTTTGGTGAGAATGCTAATAAATATCAATATACTCAAAAGCTCTAAGTGGTGTTTGTCATAAGTATAAATGGGAAAATGAACTGAATCTACACTTTTTCAAAAGCGGAACAAATGTCTAAGAATGTATGAAGAGACATTCACCATCGTTAGCCATGAGGGGAATGCAGATTAAATCTACACTGAGATCCCACCTCACCACAATCAGAACGGTGACCATCAAGACAATGATGAGGTGGGAAAGACCTTTGTACACCACTGGTGGGAATGGAAACTAGTCCAGCCACCATGGAAATCACTGTGGGGGTGCCTCAAACAGCTGAAAATAGAACTGCCATGTGCTGGATCCAGGCTGAGGGATTCTAAGCTAGTGTGCCACTGAGATACCCATACATCCATGCTTATGGCAGGACTCTTCACACAGCCAGGGTATAGAAGAACTTGGAAGCCCTCCATGGATTAGTGAATGGAGATTCAATGTGCTTCATGTACACAATGGAATTTTGCTTGACTGTGAAGAATGAAATCACATTGTTTACAGGAAAATGGATCACCATGTTAAGTGAAAAAAAAAAAAGTCAGACTCAGAAAGACAAATATCACGTTTTCTTTCATATTGGAATCTAGATTTATTTAAAAAGACAACTCAACCCATAAAACCTGAAAGAAAAGGGGATACTATTAGAGAAGAGGAAAGGGACCAGAGGGCAAGGTGACAAAGAGCAACAGAGGCTATAATCATAGTACAGCCTGTGAGTGTACGAAGATGTCTCCGTAAAACCTGTTACTTTGTATAATTCATATGAAATTATAAGAAAGAGCTCAGAAATACTCCTCTGTTTTAGGGGTTCAGCCAGGCTTTGACAGGTTGCTTCCTATGAACCTCAGCTTCTCACACCCAGGGTCCACATATACGGGGGTAGAGGACATGAAGCTTTGCTGATGATATCATGCTTTGGGGAAGTTCAGAGCCTCATTGGGACTCAGCTTGGTGGGGCTGAGACTTGCTGGACCTCACCATCCCCCAACTCTGAGTCAGCCTGCCTATCAGGAATTGATAAGGTGGTGGAAAAAGTGAGGCTGGAGCTAGAGACTGGAACAGAGGCCTGGGGGGAGTTGGTAATTTTCCTAACATCACAGGAAAAGCCTGCCTTGCATCTCACAGTGTCCCTCCTTGGCCCCAGATCCAGGAACTCATGTGAATTTTCCACAAGCTGATTTGGACACCTAGAAAGTGAGGTATGAGTTCCATGAAGTGCTGAGCACTGAGGCACTGGGCACCCTTCCCTGACCACGCATCAGAGGCCCGGCAGGGCCTGAGTGGCAGAAGAGGACCTTCATTTTTTTTATGTGAACCTCATCTTTCCTGGCTTCCTGTCCTTCAGCCTTTGGTGGTACCCAGCCTTGGCCTGGCCCACTCAGCTGTAAGATTTGCATCTGCAGCGAAGCAATGTTGACTCACCCACTAATTGCTGTCGAGGATTTTTGAAGGAAAAGCAACAACAATATGAAAATGAAGACTGTGGTAAAATTGAAGCATACAGGAAAGAGACTTTCGACTGGGACCTTAAAGAAGGGAACACGAATGCTTTTCCCCAGAACCAGGGTGAGGGGCTTTTTCCCAGCCTGCTCTGGCTTGAGAATGGAAGGTTGCTATGTGCTTCTTGAGTCTCAACATCTCAAGGTCAGCAACCTGACCACACATTCTCTCCCTGCAACCCCCCCCCCCTTGCTGGAGTGGTGCCAGGCTCAGCAAATATTTGCTTTGGCCCTCTGGAGACCAAGCTACTTACAAACAGTAGAGACACAATGGGACCATGTTTATAGTATGACCTGAGGGGGGCGGCTCATGACCCATGAGGGACTTGTGAACCTGAAGGAGATGTGTGTTCTGGGTTCCTGGGTAGTTTCACCACCACTGCCTGCCCTGTGGGGAGCCTTTGGGCCGCTGATTCCCTCTCTGTCTACCCGTAGGCCCTTCAGCTAGAGGCCTGGCCCTTCCCTACACCATTTTGTGTTCTGCATGTGTGTTCCTTTCCTAAGGCCAGGGTGTGACTCTCTCCTCCCCTTCTCCAGCTCCTTTACCGGACGGCTTCTGCGGCCCTTCAGGCCTCAGCTGACATCCACAGAGGAAGTCAGTAGCTGCCCTTTGCTCTCTTAGCTTTTGGATGGCCTAGACACCGTGTTCGTCTCTTCTCATAAGGTATCAAGTTCTGGGGGTCAGGAAGCAGGAATTCTATCTGCACAGCTACCCAACACCATCCCACCTCTGCTGGAATCTCAAACTCCAGCACAGAACCTGACACGTGGTCCAAATCCGGAGGATGGCTGAGTTAATGAATGCACAAGCAAATGGGCTGTGCTGCCTCCATCAGACAGGCATCTTCAGGGAACAAGGTCTTTCTCCTGCTCCTCACCATCCTCCTCCCGCCACCCCTCTCCTCCTCTTCTCTGTTCTCCACCCCAGCATCCTCCTGATGTTGCTGTTCTCAGAGTCCTCTTGTTATTTGTCATCTTGTTCCTGCTGTTGCTGTCCTCTCCATCCATCTCGGTCTTCCCTGTAGACAGGTATAGATGATGGCATCCCTCTGCCCTGGATAAACATGACCCACTCACCCATCAGCTGTGTTGAGCGTCTACTCCACTCTATGCTCACACCACGGTCTGGAGTTAGCCTTGGAGTCGAGTAGTGGGCTGGATTCATCTACGCACTAATTGTCATCTTTGGACAATTACTCCACATCTCTGGTCTCCTTTTCCTTGTGTCTAAAATGCGGAGATGAGTGGAATCAGGTAACAGGGACTAGTGGGGGCTAACTGAGGAATGCATGTGCAATGGTTCCACTGTGTCTGGCACATTATAAATAACACGTAATAGCTCCAACAACAGGAGTGCCACTGCGCCATGGTGGCCAGGCTCCACTTCTGGTCCTGATGCAGAGGAGATGGGATGTAGTTGCTCATTCAGGTCACTCACTCATTTACCATGCAAAGGAGCCTCTCCTGGGTCCTGTGCTGGGCCTGGTCTTCTCAGGAATGTAGAATGAAAGGACAGGTGTATTAAGAGAATCTTCTGAGCAAGAGCGTTTGGAGAAAATTCTGTGTCTGAAAATGGGAAAGACTAGACCATTGTTTAGACAATATGGTGGCCACTGTGTGACAAAGGCCTTTGTCTCTAAAGAACCATAGCTTATCTACAGTGAACTGTGTACTCCTGGTCTTGGACAGTTCCTCGGAGCCATCAATCTGTTTTTTAGATGGAGCCTTGGCTAGGGCAGTGAATTTCAACCTTCCACCCAAGATCCCTCTGGATAGGTCAAAGATTTCAGGCTGAGCCAAAAAGCCCTTTCCCTCCCCTTCCAGGGAAGCCCCTACCACCCCTGAAACAGGCCAATGATGTACCTGCTCTACCCTGTGTGTCCTTGAGCCTGATACAGAGACACACCTGGACATCTCTCCAGAGACACCAGCCAGTTACAGCCACTAGGAGGACGTTTTGCTGTTGTTGTTTTAATGTTTTGAGACAGAGTCTTGTTATGTAGGCCAAGCTGCCCTCAAACTTGCAATCCTCCTGCCTCAACCTCCAGAGTGTGGGATTTGCAAGCACGTGCCACCATGCCCAGCTTAAATGAGAACTTTCACTCTTTCTGTAAGCTACGGTCTCTCCAGAGAGATGCTGGGGATGGTAGGGTGATACTTGAATGATTTCTCCCCAAAGCAGAAACTGGTTAGGAAAAGTGGTCCTTATTGACTATAATAAGTAGATGAAAGGTAACAACTGCTGGCAATGTCACAAAACACCCACATGACACACAGAGGCAAGTAACATGGCCAAGCACACACATACACACACACACACACACACACACACACACACACACACACACCACTGCCAGCTCTCAGCTGGAGAGGAAAGAAGCCCTTGCCTTCCTCCCCTAGACAAAGGCTAGCTCCATCTGATTTCTCAGCCTGAAGGTCCCTGGACACTTGTACCATCAGTAACACTTCGCAGAGCCTTCAGTCCTAACAAATAATTAGCTAAAATTGAACCAGGGATCTCTTACATGTATGTCATAGGTCTGATATGAATAATGAGGCAGAAGGTTAACGGTGGGTCAGACACAGCTCCCCGTCTTCCAGCTTATTTATTCAGCGAAATGAGAAATTGATCACATTATTGCGGATAGGGGGAGCCTGATTCATCGCAATCAGCCCGGAATTGGCAGTTTTGACTGTAGGCAATTTGGAGACATTACTTATGCCTGAATAGGCCAGGAAGGTCATTTATAGCTTGTTAACACCTTTCCAACCTCCTCCTCCCTCTTCACTTTGTAACCAGGCCAGATTCAAAATCTCAGAGTCGAGAGTGGCACTTGATAGAAAATTAAAAGCACGGTGAACAACACCCAGCCATTTTCCCTCCTTTAGGCTTGTTTCAGAATACCGCAGCGTTGGCTATGGTGTCCAGCACCATGGCTGCAGAGAAGAAAGGAAAACAGTAGACTGTCTGGATGAGACCAGTCAAGCCTCTCATGAGGGAATTGGAGGCAGAGGGTCTCATGCTAGATTCTGGAGACATTCCTAGGCTCAGCTCTGGACTTGCAGGTAAAACCTAATAAATTCATCATGAAGGGTGACCACAGAGAAGTTCCTGCGTGATAGTGCTAGCTGACCTGAGTGCGAGGTTTTCTTAGACAGCAGTGGTCTGCAGCTGGCCATGCACATTGCTATAGAAGAATCCTGGGGACTGGCTCACTTGTAAGAAATGTGCTGGTTGATTTGGCTCACAATTCTGGAGGCTCAAATGTCCAAGGGCATGGGGCCAGCATCAAGGAAGGGCCGCTGCTCTATCATCTTACTGGGGAAGGCTGAAGGGTTAGCATCTGTGAGCTCAAGGATGAGAAAAGGAACAAGAATGAGAACACAATGGGGGGGAGGGATTTGGGGAGGGGGAGGGAGGAAATGTGGGGAAGGGAGGGAGAGAATATGCTGGAGAAAACAGGAGCCTCAAGACCTTTGCTACGTGGCACCAACAAGTATAGGGCCTTGGCTGTGATCTAGCCATTTTTTTATTAGGCTCCATCTTCCAATGATGTTGCACTGAAGTTTTGATTAATTAACTGTATTCTTTTTTCCTTCCTTTTCACCCTCCCCCCCTTGTTTTATGGTCTTGTGTAGCCCAGACTGATCTTGCAGCTGAGGATAACCTTAAACTTGTGACCTTCCTGCCTCTTCCTTCACGAGGTGCTGGGGATTGAACCCAGGGTTTTGTGGATAACGCGCAAGCACTCTACCAACTAAGCTACACTCATAGCCTCGGGATTACATTTATAACACATGTTTTTGTTGGGGACACATTCAAACCCTAGCAAGAGACTTGGCCGTGAGATGGACTGTGGAATGGTGTCATGGAGGGCCTTAAAAATGGACTCGGGACCCAGATTCGGAGTCAGAGTTTCCTCATCTGTGAGGTAGGGGCCATAACAGAATCTGCCTTAGCTGTCACACAAAAACGTACAAACACTTAGAAATCATGCCTGGTGCATCCTTGTCTTCAAAATTGGTTTTTTTTTACTGCCATTTGTGTGTGACACACAACACACGTGTGTGTAAAGGCTGGTGGAAGATGGCGGACGTCCCTTTTTATCACTCTTCACCTTATTCCTTTGAGGCAAGATCTCTCCCCGAACCTGGAGTCCAGGGTTTTGGTTAGGCTGGAAGCTACCAAGCTCCAGTGTTCCTCCTGTCTGCGCCTTCTACCTCCCACCCACCACCACCAGGTGCTGGCGTTACAGGCGTGGGAGGCCATACCCAGCTTTTCACACTGGTGCAGGGATCTGAACTCAGGTCCTCACGGCTGTACAGCAGTCACTCTTACCCACTAATCCACCTCTCCAGCCCTAAGCCTGGGTCATCCTGTATGTCCCACATACGACAACTGTCATCATCAACATCATCGTCATCCCTGCTATGACCAGGATGCCTCAAAGATGTCTGTCAGTCTAGGAGAACTTCTTTTCCAAAAACCCCTTGAGGAGAAAAAAAAAAAAACCATGGTGTGTTGATTATCAACTGTTGCACACCCAACCAATCAGATCCTCATGATTTCAGACAGTAACCGCGTGTTCTGTGGTTTGACTGCTCGGCTGGGAGGTCTTTCTGCTGGTCTCAGTGGGCATCTCTCCTATGGTTGTTGCCAGATAACAGCTAGGGTTAGTGTCTGTGTGCAGGCTGTGCTGGGACAAGGACAATTGGGTTCCTGTCTACCACCCCAAGTGGTTTCAGAGAAAGCTGGTCTCCATAGGGTGTAGTCTCAGAGAAAGCTGGTCTCCATAGGGTGTAGTCTGGCAGTAAGTGACAATGGGACATTCAAGGGATTTAGTATCTCTGAGGCTTGGTCCAGGTACCTGTATGCAGAGGGATGAAGGATGACTCTTGCATTCTCAGTCTATCTGTCTGTCTGTCTATCTGTCTATTATCTATCTATCTATCTATCTATCTATCTATCTATCTATCTATCTATATCATATCTCTCTCTCCCCCCGCCGTGTGTGTGTGTGTGTGTGTGTGTGTGTGTGTGTGTGTGTGTATGTGTGTGTGTTGGATCCACTCTACTGTTTTGCAGGTATCCTATCTCCACCTTCACCACCTCCCAGCCCCAGCCCCATCCTTCACATCATTAACACTGTCTTTCCTTCACCACTGAACACTCAGAAGCACCAGGTGCTGCCGGCCTGTGTTTGCAGTCTGGAGCTCCTTTGACAAGCTTTGCAGACAGGTGTGGTTTCCCGTCAGGTCTCATCTTTAATGTCCTCTGTGTGCTTGTCTTCACGGGGTCCCAGAGGCTCATTTCTCCCCCCAGGTGAAGAATAACCTTTCTTCCTTCATTTGCACTGTCTTTGAGCCAGAGCCAGCTCTTCTGTAAGTAGCAGATCCAAGGCCCCACAAATGAATGCCGGGCTTTGGGCAGAGGACAGACTGTGGAGCAGGGGCAGTGGGGGCCAGGGCCAAGACTGTTGGTGGTCTCTGCTGTTTTCCCACCTCTCACCACCAGCAAGAGTGCGCGCACGCACACACACACACACACACACACACACACACACACACACACAAAATCTTCCTCTTCTTCCCAGTCCTTTTTACCCCCTGCCCTTAGAATAAACAAAACTCTTTCATTCTGGAGCCTGGAAGATTCCATAATGAGTTGAGCCTCTTAACAGTCTATTTTAATAAAACTCGGCTCTCTGGCTGTATAGAGACCATAAACCATGCAGGTTCCAGCAATAATATGTTTAGTAACCCTGCTTGATAAAGTGGAAATGTTTGCATGTTTCAAATTAGGAGCGATTTAAAGTAGGAAGCCAGCAAACCGGCTCTTGGGTTATGAAGCTTGACATTGTTAAGCCTTAAGAGAGCACGCACTTCAAAGTCTCCTGGCTTGAAATACGTCCTGTGTGTGGCTCCCGGGAACCAGCTGGGATGAGCTGCGGCGCCGGAGCAGGGAGCCATGGCACAATGCCGTTTGGCTGACAAGAGTGTCAACCCTTCAGAAATAGGCAGGATTTTTGTTCAGGAATATGTCACATAGGGAAAGCCCTGCTGCACACACACTCCCAACACCTGCCCTTTGAGACACAGACAGTCTTGAGGTGCTTGTGAACTTGACTGATTTTAGAGGCACAATTTAGCATTGCCAAAGAGTTCAAACAAATGCCGAGGGTTTCAGGGAAGGTCTGAACTTGGGCTGGCAGCTGGATCCCGCCAGAGGCTCTAACGCGACTTTATCCCAATCCCTCCGGCCTGAGTTGATTTACAGTATGACTTGGTGCCGTTTTTCATTTGAATGAGTGGGTTCTGCTTAGCTTGCTCTAGCGAGGCTGGCCTCCTCTCTGTCCCTTAAACCCAACAGGCTTGTGTCTACTTTAGAAAATCCACCTCACACTTGCTATTATCTCTACTTTGAGTGTGTGCGTGTGTGCGAGTGTGCGTGCGTGTGTGCGTGTATATGTGTGTGTGTGTGTGTATGTGTGTACACCACCAGGACTGAGATTGACACCAACCCCACGACACCAACCCCACTGCCACTCTCTTTTGTGTAGTTGGTTCTTTGTCATTTCAACCCAAGTTTTCAGCCCAAGTTACTTGCTGAGAAAGGCCTTTCCTGGTCACCGCAGGACTCCCTCCTTATTGCCTGTCTCTTTGGTTTATCTCTTTGAGTATTCACTGTTATCTCCAAATTATTTTGCTTATTTAATTGCTTGTTTGTCTACTGTCCATCTTTCCTAAGAGCATGTCGACTTCTTGAGAGCAGGGAGCTTGTTACTCTTGCTCACCACTGGGTGGCAGGTAGTATGTGCTCAATAAATGCTTGTTGGGTTGGATAGGAGGGATAGATTTGAATGGATATGTATGGATAGATGGATGAATGGGTAAGGTAGATCTGTAGATGGTTGGATGCATAGGTGAAAGGATGGTTGGATTCATGTCAACATGAATGGGTAGGTTAGTTGAGTGGATGGATGCATGGGTAGAGATGTATAAATAATCTATAAGGATACTTCAAAGTCCAAGACCAAGGTTGTGTGGATAAGTTGTTAGAAGAGGATGAGCTTGGTTTGAAACAATAAATATATTCTTTGGTACTGTAAGAGATCCCCCGCAATAGCACAGGTACATGAGCTCATGTAGTCACTTAGGGGAGAGGAGTTGCTGGCATTCACTGGCCCGGCTTGCCTCTCTCCCTCTCAACATTATATTTCCTTCCATTTATTTTCCCATGGTCCGTGGTGGGAGATACAATTTCTATACCTTAAAAAAGCATAATTGCACCCACTTTGGGTCCCCCGTTCCCAGGTGGCACCCCCAGTCCCACAGGAACAAAGGCCAGCCTGTTCTTGGCTAGACAGCCGATCCAGGAACAGCTACTGTGTGGTATGTGACCCTGCCTGGCTGGCTGAATTCTCTAGCTGATAAGAGCACTCCTCTCATTGCTGGTGAGGAGCAGGCAAATTAGAGAGAGGAGACCTCCCTGTGATTCACCTCCTCTCTGCCCCCAGGGCAGACACGCTCATCTCCACAGAGTCTCCTCTTTCCTCATCCAACCCAGCGTGTACTCTAACCAGCCAGGGGTATCCAGGCTGCCCCCTTTCCCTGAGTATCACTTGGCCACTGAAAGTGGCCAGGAACAACTGAAGTTGTCTTCATGAGAAGAGGCAGACTGAACAGAACCCAAAGGCCACAACACACAGCCTTTGGGAGGCCGAGGCAAGAGGACTGACTGTTTCAGAGGATCAGCCCAATTTGGGTTTTTCCCCACACCAAAAATAAATGAGTAAACATAAACAAATAAACAACTCAGTAGTTCAGTAGCAGGATGGCCAAAGCCTTGGGCACAGTTCCTTGGAGCTCTGCTCTGGCTCCTACAGCTTTTAATAAACAGCCTCACACAAGGTTGCCCTGCATTTGACCCAGCAAGACCCCTGGGTTCAGCAAGGACTTTCCAGGGCCAGTGTGAACTTTACACAGCTGTCTTCCTCTTGTTTCTGGGGGGCTTCAGCACTGTGTAAACAGTCTCCAGAGTTGTTCATCATGGCACAATGGGGACCAGGGACTAGGGTGCTCAGGGCTGGGATAAGGACACCTGCACCCATCCTCATGGTGAAAAATGAGGGCAGTGGTGCATGGGGTGACATTTGGGTTGTTGGCTACAGAATACGTCTACTATCAGTTCAACAGAAAGCGTGATGATTGCAGCGAAGCTTAACAAAGAAAACGCTATCGGGCGTTTAGTAAGCTCACGTCAGCAGGACTGATGTGAAATTTATCATGTCGGGAATAGCACATTCATTTGCGTGTGGCAAATGCTGGCGTGTGAGCGCTCTGCCTGGAGAAACTGAGGAAGACACCCACATTTGCTGTTCCCCTCCCAAAGTCAGAGTTAAGACCCTCTGCTCAGGGGTCCTCAAAGCCCAGAGAAGCAAGGAGCACACGTGCCTTGTAAGGCAGAAGCAGAGGGCCCTGAGGCTCACTCTTCTTAGGGAGACAGAAGGTGGGGTTCAAGAAGTAGAGACAGTTGCTGAAAATCCATGGCGAGAGTCTCCCTGACGCCGCTTTGAGCTTATCTCCAGGAGGATACAGATTCCTGGATACCTGAAATGTTGGCCAGAGCCCCTACCTAGCCAGGGGCTGCTTGTTAGGAGTTAACACAGTCATCTATAGCTCCATAGCTGCAGGCCAGCAGCTAGGTCTGTTGTCACACTAAGATATCCAGGGAGAGTTAAACTCTGAGTCACCTCCCAGATAAGCCAGTAGGGGAGGAGCAAGGCTGTCTGCAACTGACCAGATCCAGGATAAGGTGAGACAGGGATCCTGGGAGTTCAGGTATTGCCGGTTCAAAAGTGTCCACAGATTCTGTGTCATTCCAAGGCAGTCTATGTCATCTCCCCTTGGAATCTGAGATGTTCCTGTGATCTGTTTTAACCGTGGAATTCAGAGGGAGTGTCCTGGGACTTGCAAGAATAGAGTTTGATTAAGATAATTATACTTTCCTCCTCTTAGAGCACAGTGGCTATTCACAGAAGCCTGAGCCAAATGAAGAGGAATTTCCATGATGGTGGAAGGCAGCCCTGGTTTTCTGGTCAATAGTCCCCAAAGGACATCCAACTCATAGCCAACATCAACTGCCACCTGTGTGGGAGAGACGTGTTGCTTATTCCAACAGTACTGAATCCCCAGAGAACTATAGCTCCCGCTAGAAGAGCTGCCCAGCTGAGCACAGTCACTTCACAAGACCCTTGGCCGTGATGGATGACTGCTTATTCTGAGGCACCAAGATCCCAATGGCAGATACCTGAGATGCCACACAAAAGCTCAGACCTCTGAGACCAAGGGGAAGAGCAGTCACCAGCTAGCTCCCCATATGAGCTCATGCTGATCACAACTTCAGGTACTTACAGATTCCCCCATGCCCAGTTCTGACAGAACCTGTTATTTGAGGTACTTGGAAGGGGACAGAGACAAAAGACATTGGAGACAGACCCCTGTCATCAAGGGGTTTGGCATATGAGAAGATAAAGGTTCCTTACTGGATGATAGCAGTCACCATTTGCTCTGTGCCTTGCCAGCCTTAGAGTGTTCCACAAAAGCACACATTTTTTCCCCACAGTTCTGCTCTTGCTGGAGAGACGGCTCAGTGGTTAAGAGCACTGACTGCTCTTCCAGAGGACCCCGGTTCAATTCCCAGCACCCACATGGCAGCTCACAACTGTCTGTAACTCCAATTCCAGGGCATCCAGTGCTCTCAAACAGACATACATGTAGGTAAAACATCAAGGCACATAAAATAAAAAACAAAACAAAACAAAAAACAACAACAACCAAAACCAAAACCAAACAAGACAAACGACAGCCAGCCTTTGGACTCTGATTTGCTGATCTGACAAGAGGTGGGCATTGGAGGTGTTGCCGCAGGAGCTTGTAGGTAGGAGATTTCCCAGAGAGGAAAGAGGGGAGTTTTGTTGTTTGTTTGTTTTGTGTTTGGGGTCTTTTATTTGTTTGTTATTTTTGTTTTTTAATAAGCAGTAAAGATCTGCCAAAGTATTCCTCTGGCTCTAGGTACCCAGCATGGTATGAACCTGCATCCATGTCAGGCTTTTAACTCAGTTATTTGTGATTATGGAAGAGGTTTTGAGAAATATGCTGATTCATTTTGGACACAAATCGAACAGCACCCAGTGTGTGCTGCTCTGCCTGTCCACAGTCATGCTCTGTCTCCTTGGGAACTCATACCCTTAGTAAATCCTTTCAGAACACATGCTTTTTGGAAAATACATGCAGGGGTTGCTCTATGGTCCATTCTGCTTGGAAATGTGTACATGGGTCTTCATGGAGCCTTCCAATAGCCAACCACGTGTCGGGAGACTGTGAATTCCTGGAGCACAAACCTGTCAATCTTGATTGACTCTGAGTTTTACAAACTCACTTGGCCACAAAAACTTAATAGCTCATAGGTTAAAACACAGGGTCTGGATCCAATAGAATAAGAACAATTCCACTTAATTCCTGGGCGAGGTGTAGAGAACACAGGAGGAGCCTGCGAGCGTGAGCCACCCAGGGCTTGCGCCCTAACACGTGGTACAGGGTGCAGCACCTGAGCTCAGCGCACCCAGGAAATGCGGCTGAAGAGACTGTAGAGCTGGCTCGGTGTGTCTCCTGTTATTTTCAAAGAAAATAACATATCTTACAGTGTCGGAAATACCACAGCTGTATTTTCAGAATTGTTCTTAATCTTAAGATTTGTGACCATGAGAGTGGCCCCGGTTAGAGCTGTGGGGAGGTGGGGACATTTCCTGTGGCACAGCAGGGCCTCGGGGAACTTTCAGGCAGGGTGAGCAGGTGGCTATCTGTGTCCTGGAGAGGGCCTGCGTGGAAACAGTGGCCTACAAGGGCCTATGGATGCTGGTGGTCTCACTCTCCTCCAGGCAAGACCCTTTCAAGCCCCCCCAACAAAGGCCAGAGGCCCCCGATATTGACCCATGCTTTAAGCCCTTGGATACTTCAAAGGAAGGAGATTAGGAGGCAAACTCAGAACCTGCTCCCCTGAGAGAATCATTTGTCCAAAAGTTGATATTATTGATGCGAGTGGAAGCTTCGAGGAGCGTGTAATTTCTTTAATAAAAGTCAGATTGAGGCTGGCCAGGGCTCCAGAGTTTTCCTGCTTCCTCCCACGCATCCCTGGGGCCAGTAGCTGCCTATGATCCCACCAATGTTTGATCAGTTATGCGTCTTCTCCAGGGCAGCTCAGGCAACGAGAAAGGCTTCGCTCTCCGGCTGTCTCCAGAGTTTGCCTTAAATTCTTTGTTTCCTTCAGAATTCATTATGAACGACATAATTACGTCTCTTCTTTTCTGACTGAGTGCATCCCTTACAAATGGTGATTTGCCACAGGATGTGGAATGGGGCTGCCTGCATCTCTCCCCATCCTGGACCCTCTGCCCAATTGCACTGTCCTGCTCCAACTTCTGTATCATCTGGGGCACCGACAGCGCTCTGTAACTCATGAAGTGGGAAGACATTTGGAGTAGCAAAAATCTTGAGTTCCAGAGAGCAGTTAAGTCTCTGAGATGGGAGCTTCTGAGGGAAGACATGCCACCAAGTGAAGTGTCACCAAGAACTAGTGGTGGGGCTTGTTCCCAAGCTTATACCTCTCACTTCCGTACGATCACCATACTTCCTTGCTTAAAAGCAAGAGTTTGAGCTTTGTATAGTGGTGCGTGCCTGTAACCCCAGCTCTTGGGAGGCTGAGGCAGGAGGATCTCAAGTTTGAGGCCAGACTGGGCTATATAGTGAGACCCTATCTCAAAAACAAAACAAAAAGCAACAATAAAACCATCCTAAAGCTAACATTTTATTGGATGCTTCCTATCCATAGTTAATACAACAAAAAGGGGTTTGCTAGATAACAAATCGTCAACACTAGTAGAAGAAATTTCATGTTAGAGACAGTCACAAGAGAACTTATTTGTTAATTCATTCATTTACTTATTCCTTCATTCACTTATTCATTTCATTGTGTTTCTGCCTATGCTGAGCTCTACTGTGGTTGACATAATTACAGGGGATGAGCAACAGCAGCTTGTGTTTGTCAAGGGCATCTCATGTGATAGTATTATCTCAGTTACTCCCATCCATTCATATTAGTAATTATTTTACGGAAGAGGAAAATGAAACCTAGGGAGGCTCCGTGACTGCCCAAGGTCAACAAAGCTAACATGGGCTTTCAACGGTAACAAGGCGCTGGAATTTGGCTAAAGTGCCACACAGTCACTGATGGCTTGCAAGATCCTTTTCCTCACGGAGTTTGCATTTGCAGGGGAGACAACCATTGGGGAGAAGAGGCACACGGAGACACATTAAACAGACAAGATGGCATCGGTCAGCAATAAGAGTTCTGGGACACCTCGGGCATGGTGGGTGAGAGGCAGGTTCAAGGGGAAACTACCTGGAAGATCTCTTTTGCTAAGTCCTTTTGTGGCCTATTTCATCATACTGTCAACAGGTAGCATTTAGCATCACACACAGACCCTGCTCTTCCCATACAGGCAGGGGCTAGGCCACTGGGTATGAACCAAGTCATCCTGTGGGGGACACCCAGATCTGCCAGCAAACACTCTTCCAAGGACTAGGAAATACTAAAGTACTCCACTAGAGACAACTTGTCCCAGCCCCTCTCAAAGGCAGTGACTGGCATCTAGAGGGTAGAGGCAAGGGACCCTGGGGACACCTTGCGATACATGGGGCAGCATTGCAACAAAGAATTATCTCACCCCAAATACAAAGTATGGGGATCTTCACACTAAAAAGAGAGATGACAGAGGATGGATGGATGGATGGATGGTTGGATGGATGGATGGATGAATGGATGAATGGATGGCAGATAGATAATGGATGGATAGAAAGGCAGACAGATGATAGATGATTGATACATAGAGATAGATAGATAGATAGATAGATAGATAATGATAGATGGACAGACAGACAGATGACAGGTAGAGTGATAGACAGAGGAAGTGGATGGACAGATGGATGGATGAATAGGTGGGTAAATAGATAGATAACCTCCCTCATTGTCTATTCTATACTCCCAGAATCCTTGCAATGTTTATGGAGACCAGAATTTTCAACAATTTTCTATAAAATTTTCCATCAAAAAATTCCAATGTAACAAGCAAGACCAGAAAGTCTCCCTCACTTAGGATGGTGCACCACACCCATCTGAGAGAGGAAGCCTTGTCTCGAGACATGTGGTGAAAGAGAAAAGGCCTCCATCCCCATTTGCGTAAAATTGATAATCCAAACCATCTCTCTGTTGGGGTCTTCTATGATTGAAGCAATGCTCTCTTTCATCCCTGCCAGGAGGAGGAAAGTCATGTTCCCAGCTCATGCTGCTGTTTCATCTGCTAGACCGGCCTGTGAGCTCAGCCAAGTTTCATTAAAAATTATTGGTCTTATAACCTTTTTTTTTTTTTTTTTTTTTTTTTTTTTGCTTTAAAGGGTCCCATATGGAACCAATATCATGATCAGATTCTAGTCTCACAAAGCCAGTGGGCATCTGACCCTCTGCTGCTTCCTGCTGGATTGAAGGTTCATTTGGTTCCCCCAAGTGTTAAGTGACTATTTCAGCAAAGAAATCTCCACTTCAAGGGACTGAAGAGGTTAGTGCCACCCTTGTGGTCTACAGCCAGAAATACCCGTGCTCTTTCTGTGGGATTTGATTCCTGGACACACCTTCTGAGGAGGTGGCTGTCTGCAGATCTCTGACTGAGACTACACTGTGTGGATCGGAAAATCAGCAAAAGTGTAAATAAAGTCTAATTGCACGCAGCCCTGGCGCACGCATTTTAACAGCCCCCGCCCTCCGATAGGTTGTATTTCATTGACTTGGAAGAAACACTGCATTATCTGGGGAAACAGCACAGATGTTGCCTAATGAACGTCTCTGTTTATGCTTTGTATTAAGCTCATGAAACATTTATGCAAATCTCACATTCACACAAGGTGAAAGAACCCACAGCGTTATGGAGCCTACAGCAGGGCGACTTTTGTTTTGGTTTTGGTATTGCCTTTTTTCCACCCCAGTGTTTTATGGGTGTGCTTGTAGCTCGGGGTAGGGTGGGGGGAGGTTCAGTTTAGGAGGGCACTCCAGATTTTCATCTCTTCTGTTTTCAGTTCTGTTATCATCCCTTCCAGCTGACTTCACATTTTATGATGCTAATGGCGGGTGTATGGTTTTGGGTTTCTCTGCTGTCAGCTGGTCAGTGGGTCTGAGGGATATATTTAATAGAATCTGACAGCTGATGGAACTGGCTGCATTGAGAGCGGATTTGATATGTGGAGTGAATATGGCGACCCCGAGACCACCATAATAATGGCCCTTCTCATTCAGCTCTTGAAGCCAATATAACTCTTTCTCTGTACACACCAGTACATGTGCATAAAGGACATGACTTATGGATGGCTTCTTCTGTATGCTGATTTGAAGGCCATTTAGATAGCATGTCAAAACAGATTAGCTGCCTGATGCAGCCAAGAAATTAGGGAAAGAACTTTCTGCAATTCTGTCCACCGGTGCACATGTGTCTCTAGGCAGAGCAGACACTTTGTGAGGCTATCCCAGACATGGTGGGGCTGGGGGTCAGGATGAAGTTGCAACAACAGGTGTCCTAGGTGTTGGGGGCTTTGGCTGCCTCAGTCTGCAGAGCTGGAGCCTCCATGGAATCAGCTCAAAGAGCTGTGCCCTGCAGTGGGAGATAACTACACACCGTCCCAGACCTGCTTGCCCACCAGTTGCTGGAAAAAGCAGCTTATATGTGGTGCTTATTTTATGCTACACTTTATCTGTGTGGACACAAGAGCCTTAACATGTCAATTTTTATTACTCCTATCACATCCATTTCCCATCTGCAGAAACTAAAGAATGGTCAAATAGTGATGGGTCCAAAGTTAGAGCTAATAAGTGGGGAAGCTGGAACTCAGAGCTCAGTGACCCTGTTCTGCTTCTCTTTCTGTTTGGTGCTCAGCCAACAGTGTGTTTGCATGTGTGCATTTGCATGTGTGTATGCACATGTGTGTGCATGTATGTATGTATGTTCATGTGCATAAGTGCACATGCTGGTGCACACAAATTCACAGACAGATGAACACCAGTGTCCCCCTAGAGATGATGTAGCCTGTCCCTTTGGCCACAGGCAGCCATGCCTAGGTCACAAAAATTGCTGTTTCTTCCTCTGTCTCCCTGCTATCCCTTGGGGCTCTTCTGTAGCCCGAGAGAATCCTGTGCTGGTTTGCATCTTTGTTCTAACCTTGGTGCCCACTTCACCCACGCCTGCCCACAAGCCTCCCTCTGCTCACATCCTCAGTGAAGTGATTACTCCAGCAATGACATCTTAAGACAGTTGACTCCTCCTGAAACCCTTCAATCACGTGTCTTCATTTTTCTGGCGAAGAAGGAAAAACGTACTGGAGAAGTGAGCAGCTGTGTCCTTGGTACCTGAAGAAAGCAGCCAGATGTTAGAACATAGTCTCTTGCTGCCTGTGACTTTTAGGTCTGAAGCACAAAACCTACTATTGATTTGAGACAATGTGACCAGTTTGGAGGGTCTGTTAAAGTGCAAGGCACCTCAACATCACATCATCAGTTTCTCCTCACCTTCCTCCTCCTCTCCCTTCTCCTTCTCTTGGCTCTATCTGTGCGGTTATCTCTCCCATATCCATCCCACCTAGTCTTTTAACCTGCCTTAAGTGGGAAGCAGCACCTGCTGGCGTGCTGCGGGAAGGCAGTCCCACAGAGAAGGAACGATAAAAACATGGCGCCCATTCCTCACAGTCCAGAGAACCTTTGAGCGCACCTTGAAGTGATTCTGTGGCAAGAAGAAAGGAGACAGGAAGGAAGGAAGGGAGAGACACCGAGTCAGGAAAATGTGAAGTTCTGTCCAGTTTGTTACAGACCCATGAGAACCATCTGTGGAACACTGAGATTTAGGGTACCCATGGCCTTGGGGGTTATCCAACAAGCATTTCCCCCTGGAGCAGTGATGACCACAAAGGGCCATGTGCCCCAGGGACATGAGAGGGCTCAGCTAGAGCATCCTCACTGTAAAGAAATGGCATCAGCGGAGTCCAGATTCTGATCTATGGAGGCTGCGGAGACTGTGGAGGCTGTGGAGGCTGTGGAGGCTGTGGAGGCTGTAGAGGTGTGAACTCAGGAGCGTGGGTGGATCTGTGTTGTCTGTGCTGGCTTGAGAGGAAGATGAAAAGGAGTGGGCTGGGGTCAGGTAACCACGGAGCAGGCATCCCACTAGGCCAGGTCGGCCAGGAAGATGGCTGAAGCAAGAAGTGGCTGGGCTGGGACTGGGTGACAGATAGTCACAAGGAAAATGACAGGGTTTGCAAAAGAACGTGAGTGAAGGAAGGGGAGGGGTCATGGTGACGGGCAGTGTTGCCCAGCAACCCTGGCACTGGATGTGACTTGCTGTGTGCTTTTCATAAGTCGTTTAACGTCTCTGAGCTCCTGCTCCCTAGTTATAATATGAGGGTCTTTCTTTTCGCCTCTACGATGCTGATAGACACTGAATGGGGCGATACTGGAGGTGTCCTAGTATGCCTTCGCTAAGTGCTCCTGGACCTCGGTAGTGCTGACCTCTGCTCAAAACACAGTGTGTTTTCAGTAACTGCCTCGTGGTCCCATCTTGAGACACATTGCTTGGGGTATGAGCTGTTTCCAAGAGTCAAGCAGGGTTACTGGTCCCCTACAGGAAGACACAGGCTTACACTCGTGCCCACTCCCCAGATCCCCAAGGAAATAACAACAAGGGGGAAAGTGTCCATGCTGGGACTTGGACAAGGGTGATATTTAGAGACCAAGGGCTGAAGGATCCTGCTGGATGCACAGAGGACTCAGATGGCAGAGAGGCCTATCAAGACTTGACTTACAGAATATGAAGGAGGGACTTGCTTGATAAGAATTCCCAATGGTTCTTTGCTGACCTCAGCAGCAGCCCTCCTGAGGTGAGAACCAGGGAGATGAGGTCAGATCTCATGTGGGTTCCTTGGTAGGCGGGACATAATCCCAAAGCAGACCACCACTGCAGCTCCTGGCTGCAGGGCCTCCACAGATGTCAGCTCTCATCTTCCTGTCCCCAGCCTCTCCCACCCACCCTGTACTGCACTTAACTTGTGATCAGTCTCTGCCTTCCTTCTGCCTACCTATTGCTGGGCAGATCTCTGGGAAGGGCCTCATGACCCAGGTCTGGGACACATGATTGATTCTGGGACAGCCATGCTACCTACAAAGGCCCAGTCAGAAAAGCTCTCAAAATTTAGAAGGTGTCCAAATTAATACCCCCACTTCATGCCTGGCATGGTAGTGCACACCTTTAATCCCAGCACTCGGGAGGCAGAGGCAGATGGCTCTCTGAGTTTGAGGCCAGCCTGGTCTACAGAGCAAATTCCAGGACAGTCAGAGCTGTTACACAGAGAAACTCTGTCTCAAACAGCATCAAAAACATAAACAACAAAGCAAAACAAAACCCACATCATGCCACTCAGATGGCTAACATAAAGGGGATGACAGATGGTAACCATGTCAATAAGGACACGGAGAGGACCATTGAGCACCACTGGTAGGAAAATGGTGTGGCTGCTGTGGAAAACAGGCAAGCAGCACCTTAAAAAGTCAAATATAGGGTTGCTGTATATGTACCCAAAAGAAATTAAATCGGTGTCCTCACAATACATTTATAGAGGCATTATTATCATTGTTGTTGTTGTTATTATTAATTATGGTTTTTTGAGACAGGGTTTCTCTGTGTATCCCTGGCTGTCCTGGAACTTGATGTAGACCAGAATGGCCTCAAACTCACAGAGATCCTCCTGCCTCTGCCTCCCGAGTGCTGGGATTAAAGAAGTGTGCACCACCACTGCCCGGCTTTATAGAGGCATTATTAACAAAATCCAAGTGTCTCTGTCACATTGGCCTGCAGGCAAGTCTATATTACATTTTCTTGATTAATTATTGATACCAAGGTGTTCAGGCCACTGTAGACAATGCCATTTCCAAGCAGGTAATCCTGGCCTGTATGAGAAAGGTCAAGCCAAGTACAGAGAACAAGCCAGTAAGCTTTGCCCCTCCATAGTTCTGCTCCGGTTCCTGCCTCCAGCCTCTTGCCTTGAGTTCCTGCCCCGACTTCCTTCAATGGCCGACTGTGGTCTGGAGATGTAAGCTAAACAAACCCTGTCATCCCCAAGTCACATTTGGTCATGGTGTTTGTCACAGCATCAGAAAAAGCAAACTAGGACATCAGCAGAGTAGAGGTTAGCTTCTTTGGTGGACACGCTTGACATCAAAAAGGGTTGTTTCCCAGTCAATTTCCAGATGGGGTCATGGAGCCGAAAACAAGACTTATGGATTTAGAATGATCTCAGGGCTGCTGGGTGTGGATGAGAAGACAAGAGATGGCAATAATGGTAAAAGAGAAAGGAATGGGAGGGGGAAAGAGGAAGGGAGGGATTATTAACAAAATCTGGTCCAAATATCTGTTTGGAAATGTTAAATGGTGATCATAGAGGAAATGAGATCATCATCAAAGATGGGATGAGAGAATCCCTTGAGCTGAAGAAAGAATCTATATACTATATCCTGGGAGCTGTTCACTTGCTTTTGTAAATAAAGCTTTATTGGGCCATGGCCACATCTGTTCATTGACACACTGTCTGCAGCTGCTTTCCCAGTCTCCATCTGTGAGTTACATGGGTGTAGCAGACTCTGTGACTGAAAAGCAATACAACCCTCTTGTGGGGTGGGGGTGGGGGTGGGTGGGGGGTAAGCTGACTCTGGCGATGGTTCTCTGAGACAAAAACAGAAATGTGGCTGAGTTTCAGGGATCTAGTTTTATTGATTGATTGACTGATTTTTAATTTATGAGTGTGAGAGTTTTGCCTGCATTGTGATGTGTCTATGTACTGAATGCTATGTACCCAGGGAGGCCAGAAGGGGGCACTGGATTCCCCTGGAACTGGAGTTAGAGATGGGTGTGAGCTACCACACAGGTGCTAGGAATCAAACTCAGGTCTTCTCACGCCAGTGCTCTTAACGCCTGCCCATCTCTCCAGCCCCACAGTGATGTGTTTGCTAGACTGTGTGAATGTTTCCTTCCTTGAATGTCAGAGGAAGGAAGGTATCTATCAGGTCACACATCTGAGAAAACTAGGATGAGATGTTCTGAAATCTAAAGCCTTCTGATGGAGTGAGTCAGGAAGCAAGAGCTGAGAGGCAGCCAACTTCTAACCAGGCCCTGGGCAACCTGTGGAGAAGGCCTCAGATGCCTCACATCAATTTCTAGGAAAAAATACAAATAAAAGAACTACTCCAGGTGGCTGATGGGTGAAGCAGAAGAAAGTATTCAAACCCAAGGAGAGGGAGCATGAAGGAAGCATTACCGAGCTGAAAACCAAAGACCTTAAAGCTAATTTCTCATAATTGCAGCTACTGTGATTATAATATAATACAAGTGTCAAAAAATAATTCTGGAAAGAGATTAGACACAATGTAAAAATATATTAATTATAATATTCTGATTTTAAAAACCAGATGGGGCTGGAAAAGGAATTGATGGTAATACTGGTAATTACAGCTTCCATTTTTAGAAGTTACTGTGTATTATGCACAAAAATAATGCTATATAAATATTGTTTTTCATATGTCTTTGTGTATAGCTCTGATACTAATCCCTAAGGGAAGTTCCTAGAAGGCGAAGCTTGCTGCGAGCACCTTAAACTGTGGACACAGTAGACAGCTTGCTGCGAGCACCTTAAACTGTGGACACAGTAGACTTTAAGCTGTCACTGCAAGTGTCAGTGTCCCTGTCGCCGTGCTCTGGCCAATTCTGCGTCTTTCCATTTTGCCGGTAACAATTGAAACAATGCATTAGAAATACAGAAGCTGGGCAATTTTTGCACAAACTAGAACGAGTTGGAGGTGGTTTGTTGCAGCACTACCACCTCCACAGACTTGGATCCCCACTCACTTCTTCCAGGGCACACGCGCAAGGGCAGGCTTTTCCCAAGGGCCTTTCATTGTCCACCAAAGTTGTAGGTGGCAGGATTTTGTGGTGTATAAATAATGACTGACGGTGGCTGTGAAATGCTTTCTTTGGAGCTAGCGTCTATGACAAACAATTGAGGGCCATTAAATCATTCACCACATGTCCCCATGATAGATGTCCTGTGTTCATAAAAATCATATTCACAAGGAGTATCAGAGTCAGCAGAAGCTCCTCTCAGTCCAGAACCCAGTGAAAGTGCACACTGTCATCATCCTGGTGGCTCACAGATTATTTCAGCCCAGAAGTTTGAGACACAGAAAAATGCCTTTTTAAAAAAGAAGGGGGTAGATCAGTGCCTCATTCAGTCCTCATCAGAGAAGTTCCTTCTTGCAGTAGACGGGCATTAATACAGAGACCCACAACTGGACAGTGTGCAGAGAGAGGGAGACTCTGGAGCCCTCAGCCCTAAATGGGATCTTCACAAAACCCCTCCCCTTAAGGGTCGGGAATCTGTGTCGAAGAGGAGGCAGGGAGATTGTAAGAGCTGGAAGTAGAGGATGACATCAGTGAAAGAGTGCTCCAGACAGGACAGGGCAGACGTACATACAGACTCACAGAGACTGTCAACATTCACAAAACAGATAGCAGCTCAAGCCAGACAGAACCCCGGCATGAAGGAGGGGGAAGAACTAGACCTGCTGGGAGAGGGAGATGAGTTTTCCTCAGTGGAGATGCGCTGGTCCTGTTCACCACACTCCAGGGCAGGCCCTGTGCTCAGGAGCAGTTGGCCGATACAACTAGACTCAATTATTTTTAGAGAGAGAGAAAGAAAAACATGGAATTGGGAGGTGTGTGGAGGGAATCTTGGAGGAGTTAGGAGAAGAGAAAGAATATGATCAAAATTTATTTTATGAAATTCTCAAGGAATAAATAAAAATATTTTTTAAAGGGAGAGGGGAGTGGAAGGCACCATGCAACTCCTCAGGGAGGGGCCCACCAACGGTCTCACCCAGCTGTGACACCTGTGAGCCACATGGATGACAGACACAGCACAATAGCCCTACAGGTACAGCAGAGGCACATGTACTTTAGTGGAACCCAACTGCTCTCTAATCGGATTTAAGACCCATTCAACAAGAGGGAGACCATGCCTGGGACTGGAAACCTAGTCAGCTACTCAGTGCTGGTGAAGTCATGGTTATTGGTGGAGAAGATGCAACCACTAATTTATTAAACCAGCATAACCCCTCACGACAATCTATAAACATTTGTCCTTATACCCACAGATAAGTGTAGTCCTCATCCCTCATCAAGGAAACTTCTCCTCACAATAGACCAAGACCACTACAAAAAACAAACAAACAACAACAACAAAAAAAAACCACAGCCAACAGATATGTAGAGTTTCAGAGCCCAATCCCAATGCATGCACCTACAAAACACTCCCACACTTTCCACCCCCTGTGGAAGAGGGAGTAGAAAGAGTGTAAGAGCCAGAGGGTCAGGGAGTTTTCTGTGAGACTGTATCTCCTGGTAACATCAGAAGCTACACCCATAAACTCTTGCCAATGTGACGTCCCAGACATGAGCTGAAAAGGGACACCAATGAGCACGCCAAAGTGTGCAGGTTTTCCCATGAGGCCTCCACCCCACACAAAGAACTAGAGGCAACTGAGTGAACTGGGAGAGGGAGAGAGAGAGGTGACTCTCCCCAGGGAAGAGCACACCAACTGGTTGTCCGGTGCCAAACATCCCCGAAAACATATACACAAACGCATTATGTGGACTCAACAGGTTATATTTAGGAATATATACGTATACACCAAGACATATTTACACACAATAACAACTGATGGGAAAAGAGGCCGTGATCTGAAGGAGAGGTGGAGGGGCACATGGGAGAGTTTGGAGGAAGGAAAGGGAGGGAGAAATATTGTAATTAAAACACAGTCTCAAAAATAAATGGAAAGAAGGGGGAAGGGGTTGTCCAGGGAGATGGCTCAGTTGGTAGAATGCTTATTGTACAAACATTAGGACATGAATTCAATCCTAGAATCCGCAAAAAAGGCAAGGCATGGTGAGACACACTTGTAGCCTCAGCACTGGGGAGGGGACTCAGACAAATCCCCGGGGCTCCACAGCCAGCCAGCCTAGCCCAGTTGGTGCCAGTGAGCTGTTCCATCTCAAAACACAAAGTTGACAACACTTTGCTTTTATATAAAGAATGGTGTCTGAGGTTGACCTCTGGGCACCACACATCTGCACCCACACAGGTGGTGCCTACACACACACACACACACACACACACACACACACACACACACACACACCAAAAATTCAAAAGAAAAGCTACAGTCCCAATTCTGTGTTTAAAAATGTACATATTATATACAGCTAATAAGGCCGAGAACCGGGTATTAACAAGAGTCATCTCCAAGAGATGCTGTGAAGACTGCCTTCTCATTTCTTCTTTCCAGATGCACTAGGATCTCATTTAAACTTCTTTTGCACGTGATAAAGAAGAGCAACAGGCATACTTGGAAAAAGGAAAGAGATGGAAACACAAACGGACCCGAGCATCTGGTCCACGAACCACCACAGCGTTGCCACCACCTGCCCCAACTTTCTGTGTAGGGAAGTTGATCTCTTGAGCTGTTTCCTTGCTGTGAATCTGGCAGTGTCATGGCTTCCCCACCATTGGTGGTGAGGCGTCTCACAGCAGCATGGGTCCTTTGATGTCCTCTGTGAGCCCAGTACTGTGAGGATTCTGATCAGGGCCCTGGAGTCACCTTCCGAGTTGGCTCAGTATACTACTACAGTCCTGGTAATGACTTTCTGTTGCTTGGTCAGGACCTGTGTTTATGTCTCTGCTCTGCAGGAATGGGGCCCTCAGGACTGCTAATGCATGGGAAAGCAGAAGTTACCGTGGAAGTAAACTGGAAGTTCTGATGTCTCCCTAGTCAGTGGATATACTCTCAAGGATTGTTGAGTGTAAGAATGAGCGATTGAGTGAACGAAAGATGGTGCTTGCCCTGGATGCCTTACTTTTCTGGGGCTTCTTATCTCTTGATTCCTCCAGGCCTGGGCCCTGCTGAAGCTGGAGGCCTGCCTTTCTCCTGCAACCAGATGCCCTGTGACCTAGGGCAGAATGCCAAGCCCAAGGAAGCTTCCTACCTCTTCTGATCCGCTGCAGTGGGAACCACCAGGCCCCTGCTCCCTCCAAGTCCTAACCCAACTCTATCTCACCTGGGCCAGCCTTGACATTGTCCACTTCCCTTCCTCAGGAGTCGAAAACATCACTGAAGGAACCTCCTGGCTAGAGCTGTGGCCTGTGGGAACCCATTTCCCATCAGCAAGGCTGATGGTATCCTGCTGGAACCTGGACTCTATTAATCTCCTCATCCCAGAAGATCTGGTCCCTCACAGGGGACCTCAACTTTCAGAAACCATGATCGGATCCACAGATTGAGTTGGCCTCAAGGAGCAGAGCTGATATCTGCCTCATAGACACCCCAATATTATGATGGCCGCTTCCAAGCTGACTGATCGGCGACCACGGATTCCCAGGCCTGTTCCCAAGGTAGTCGGCCCCGGATGCATGGCTGCCCTTTGCTCAGCTTCAGAGAGCCTTTGCGCATCTTGCCCTATCAAAAATAACAGACCGTGGAAGTGTAACCTCTCCCCAGAGCAGATACGCATTTGCAAGGCAGTGAAACTACATAATTACAGACATAACACACTAAAAATAGGCTCTGTGCCTGCACCGGCAGCCAGATTGTGGCACCCAAGCACAGCACTGCCACGTGTGACAATATTAATAGGGGCTGTGGCACTGTCCCAGGTGGCAGATGAGGTGACTTAGGGGATTAGAGCCGTGAACCACAGAGACCACTGAAATGTCCTGCTGCCCAGTGCCTGTCCAAGAACTCTGAGCCTCCCTTGAGGACCAGACAAGGAAGGCGAAGCTGGTTCTTCACAGCTCAGGAGCAACTGCAGCTAACCATGATTATGGGTCTCAAGACAGCTAGGAGGAAAGCTGGAGGAGGTTTGAGAAGATAGATGTGCAAGTTATCCATCCAATCACCGCACACTGTGTTGAAGAATATCACCCTGCCATGTAAATATGTACACTAATTAGAGATAAAATTTTTAAAGAAGTCGTCAAACAGCCACGATGATTATATGATCATCTTGCTGTATTATTGTAACTACTCAGCCTGAGTATTAGGAGCTGCTGCACTTAAAGCATGTGGCCTCCCTCACGTACCCAGCAGCTGTGTGGGACTCTGGGTGACCACCCTCCATACATGGCCTCTTGTCTTCCAGGCTAGCCAGCTTCTTGCCTGGTTGGTCATGAGCAGTGTTCAAAAGGGCCAAATGGACTGTGTGTCTTCAGAAGTCTCGCCTCCAGGGTGGAATGACATCAAGTCCTCAGCATGCCAACCAGGAGGTCAATGTACGTCCAGAAATAGGAAACAGGTTCCCTGTCTTGATAGGAGAAGCAATGAAATTCTGTAACTGCATTTATTCTAAGGCAAGAAGGCTGTGATAGATGCTATTTATATTATCTCATTTAATTTTCAGACAAACTCCAGAAGAAAGGGGTTGCTTCTGGGTCTATAAAGAACAGGTAGCAGTTGGTTCTCACCCCAGGCCTCCTCCTCCTGGGCAAGCACTCACACCCTGGCACCTGACACCCAGGTCCTGCTTCACAGATCCAGAGCCCAGGGAACAGGCCGATGCACACCTCAGTTTCTTCCTGGAAGCTCCAGAGAGGAGAAGGAGCAGGCCACCTGCCTTCCGGCCATGAGCTGTACCCCAGAACATTCCCTAAGTCCAGCAGCTTGAGGCATTGTGGCAGTAAGAATAAAATAGACTCAAACACCAAGAATTTCTGGTTTCCCCTAAACTGGCTCTGCTGGCTAGCTTACCGCCAACTTGACACAAGCCAGAGAGTTCATTTGGGAAGAGGGACTCACTCTCAACTGAGAAAGCGCATCTGTAAGACCTGACTATGGGCGTTTTCTTAATTAGTGATTGATGTGGAAGGGCCCAGCCCGTTGCAGGCAGTACTGCCTCTAGGCTAGTGGTCATCCTGAGTTGTCTAAGAAAGCAAACTGAGCAAGCCATGAGAGACAAGTAGGTAAGCAGTGTTCCTCCATGGCCTCTGCTTCATTTCCTGCCTCTGGGTTCCTGCCTTGAGCTCCTGCCTGTACTTCCTTGGATGAAGAACTGTGACATGGAAGTGTCTGTGAAATAAATCTTTTCCTTCTCAAGTTGCTTTTTGGACATCATGGTGGTTTCTTACAGCAACAGAAACCCCAACTAAGATACTGATGAAAGCTGGGAGTGCTTTACTTCCTGGCTGCACAGGAGATCACAGGCGGGGGCAGGTGAAGGGCGACACCACAGTGGCTGACCAGGACTGGGTCCCAAAGCTCTGGCATAACGGTCCGATAACCGTTTCTTCCACACTATCCTGCTCACACACATGCCTGGCCTGGTTTCAAAACCTGCAAAGCAGAGTATGGTGATACACACCTGTGATCCCAATGTTCAGGAAGTTCCCAGAAGTCTGGGAACAGCCTGGACAACATAGACCCTATCTCAAAATAACAAAACGAGAATTATTTTTTTCTTAGAAAAGGAAGCAACATCGAGCAAGCCTAAATCGTAAAGCTCCCTCTCGAGTCCCCCACCAGCAAATGAGCTGGAGGAGGATGCTGGATTCCTTGAGTGGAGGGCTCCCCTGATGCCCAGATGCAGGGGGCAAAGATGGAGAAGCTGAAGTGCGGGGGTGGGGGTGGGAGCAATAGGAAAGGATGCCTTCCAGGGCCTGGCTGTCCAGCCCAGCATGCCTTCTCCCTCTGTGACTAGGAGGGCCTGAGGGCAGCCCGACACACACGGGCTCCGGGGCATCTTGACTCAGGCCACCTGCTTCTGCAAAGTGCATCTTTCTTCTTTGTTCACATATTTAGTTTTTAATCTAACATTCTCATGATAAGTAATTTGTGTTTTCCTAAATTTATTTTTTTTCTAAATTTATTTTTATATTGATTATGATAAAAAAAAAAAAAACACCCATGCCATTACAGTTACCTTTTGTTTTGATTTGTTTTGTTTTGTTTTTCGAGACAGGGTTTCTCTATGTAGCTTTTGGAGCCTGTCCTGGAACTCACTCTGTAGACCAGGCTGGCCTCGAACTCACAGGGATCCGCCTGCCTCTGCCTCCTGAGTGCTGGGATTAAAGGCGTGTGCCACCACCGCCCGGCCTATAGTTACCATTTTTAAGTACACTGTTCTCATTGCTAGGCAACCATCACCACTGGCCATCTCTAGTTGTGTGTGTGTGTTTGCGTGTTTGCCTGTGTGTACATGCTCCTGTGTGCGCCAAGACGTGAGTGATTGATGATCAGAAAACAACATCAAGTGTTGCTCCTTGGGCACCACTCACCTTTTTATTGAGGAAGGTCTCTCACTGGCCTGAAATTTAGCAAGTAGGCTAGCCTATTTGGCCAGAGCCCAAGACCTGTCTGTCTCCCTAGTGCTGGGATTCCAAGTGTGAGCCTCCACACTTGGCTTTCTTTACCTGGGTTTTGTGGACAAAACTCAGCTCCGCCTTCTCACAAGGAAAGCACTTTAATGATGGGAATGACTCCCTGAACCCGAGAACCTTGGAGAATTGAAACTCTGTCCCATGATACAATAGCCCTTCTTCTCTCCTCCAGTCATAGGCAATCACCATTCTACCTTCTAGCTGTAGGTATTGGACCATTTATTTGTAGGTGGGTTCCTATATTTGTTCTGTTGTGATTGGTTTGTTTAATTTAGTGTGCAATCATTAAAGTTTATGCAAGTTACAGTACATGGCAGAATTCCCTTCTTTAAAAGGCTAAATAATATTCCACTGTATGCATATTCCCTAGGGCAATTCCTGTCTGTTCACTTTGTGAGAGATGCTTCTATGGCTATAGTTCGGTTTTGTCTGTCACGTAGCAGTGTTGGGGGGTGGGGCCTATAAGAGACGTCAGCTTTCCTCAGAGACTGGAATAACTTGGGGAGTAGGTTGTTTTTGAGCAAGCAGGTGATTCTGATGCAACGTGATCTCTTTGTTCCTCTCTATCCTTTGGAATAAATTAAAAGTTATGATCCAGGTAATTTATAAATAAATCGTTTTGGCTTAATAGTTCTGGAGGTTGGGGAGTCTACAAGTATGTTGCTGACCTCTGATGAGGGCCTTGAACTGCATCCTAACAGGGTGGAGAGCATTTCATGGAAGATGGACCAGGCTTGTGCATTCAAGTCTCACTGCATCCTAACAGGGTGGAGAGCATTTCATGGGAGATGGACCAAGCTTGTGCATTCAAGTCTCGCTGCATCCTAGCAGGGTGGAGGGTATTACATGGGAGACAGAACAAGCATGTGCATTCAAGTCTCTCTTATTCCTTTCATAACGCCACTGATACCATCACAGGGGCTCCACCTTTATGGCCTCATCTAATCCCAACCACCTCACACAAATGGCTCCCCTCCAAACATCATCAATATCTGAGCATCGGAAATCCTATCATGTGTTTCCAACATGTGGTTTTTGCAAGACGGAAGTCAAGCGTGTTCTAAGGAAAGAGGCAGGCAACAAGTCAAACAAGCCACACCCTGTCCCATAGACCAGTGGGTTAGAACCTTTGCTGTTACATAAGCTTATGACTGGGAGAGACGGACACATTTTGCTTTCCCTGGGACCTAACTGCCAGAAGCTCTGCCTCAAGGTCTGGACTTCCTAAAGGCCTCCCCTGACACTTGGTGAGCGAATGGCCCTGGACTTCACATCTAGAGAGCCGGGCTGCAGTCATCCCCCTGGTGAGCCCAGCCAAGTGGCTCTGGCTCTGTGTTTGCCTGGCTCTGCTCGCCAGCCAGGATGAGTCTGGTTAGCTTCCCCAAAATGCAGTAGGTTAAATGGGAGCATGCTTCCAGAAATATTCCATGGGTCCTAAAGTGCTCTGCAGACACAAGAAATTAGAATCCTCAGGATGAAGTTGGCCTTAGGGAGACTGAAGTTATCCTAGCCCAGCTTTCTAGATCTGACAGCAAAGCCAGGCAGAGGCAGAGCAGGGCCTGCCTGTCCAGGATGCCAAGATGGTAGATCAAAGGCTAGAGCTGTACTTGCACACATGGCATGGGGCAGATGACACCCTACCCTGAGCAGTGCCCACCACCTCCACCCACAAACTCCATGTGAGGAGGAGGCCTGTGACTCTGCCTCTTGGCATCCACTGGGGAGGAAAACTAAGCCTGTGTGACAAGTCATTTCATCAAAGCCTGATTTTTCCATTCCGGCCATTAAATAGAATTTTGCTTTAAAATGATTAATAAGTTTGAATCTATATAGCAAGTTATACATTAACAATTGTGGGCCCCATAGACTAGAACAAAAGAAACTTCATTACCACATCTCATTCCTCAAACCTCTAATAAGAATGGCATTACTTATACACCTTTGCCTTTCAACCCTGAACAATAGGCCACTTCCTAGAACTTTGTGTGATCTAACAACAACCCAAAAAATGAATATGTTCACCTGCAAGGAAAAATATTACCCTGCACTTACAATGGCCCACTGAGCTACAAGGAGGAAATCTTTTAAAAATTCCCTCTGGGGTTGCAGTGACCAGGCAGGTCAATCGTGAGCACCAAACCTCGAGGGAAACATTCAGATGATGCTCTTGCACTGGGTAAACCTGTGATTGTTCCAAAAACAACACCCTGAAATAGATGTTCCAATGTGCCAGGAAACACCGTTCCTTGGAGGGTAATGTCCTCCGCAGTGTGCCGGCTGGGTGAGTGATTTACATGCTGGCCCCGCAGGTATTATGGGCTGCCCTCACATAGCTGCTGCCCTCACATAGCTGCGGCCCCACAGTCTGGGCCTCGCACGTATCCCACCAATCAGGCCGGCTCTGCCTTCCGTGGCAGTTTTACAGACTGCGGCTCTTTCACTTGGCTGTTATCCTTTCTAGAAGTCTCCCCCAGAAGTGGACCTTATATGTCTCCAAGGCTCACTCAGCTCTTTCCTCTCTGCTCAAGGCATTTTTCCATCTCACTCAGCATTTCCAGCAGCTGGGGTCCAGGCCAGCAGCAGCTTCTGACCTCTGGTGCCCGTCTGGATACCCAGACTCGGAGAACAGCTCCTTTCTCTTGCCCAGGGCCGTTTCCTCTGGGGGAATGGAGCATGCATCAGACTTGAGCAAAGGGTCTTGGGAAAGCAATTGTCCCTGCCTCACGCCCTGCACAGGTCTGAAGATGTGGCTTCTGAAGATGACAAGATCCCTTCTAGAAGGCTGGGATGGCCAAACACAAAACAAAACAGAGCAAGATTCCAATCACCGTGATGATTGTTAAGTGCTGCACTAAAGAAAATAAGCAGGACTACAGGGAAAGAAGCTGAGGCAGATTTGGGCAGTGGAGAGGGGTATGGAAGGCAGTGCTCCACCTGCCTGCGTAACCCCTTTATTAGAGTAGCAAATGGGTCCCCTCTGGACGGAAGTGGCACATGAGTAGGTAGTACATTTGGCACAGCTCCACGAAGTTCCCCTGGCTTGGGAGTGGGTACCCATGGGTAGGGCAGGCACCCGACAGTGAGCCACAGTGTGCCATCCCCACAGGACTATTCAGAGTGCTCCTGGAAGGTGACACACACGGAGGAGACCTGAAGAATGGGGCTGCACGCTGCTTTGTGTCCCAACCGCCCCGCACCCAAGGTTCATTCCTTAAAGCCCAAACCCCAGCACCTCAGACTGGGCCTCCACTTGGAGACAGGACCTTGAATGAGTCACAGGTAGAAACAAGGTGGAGGACTTAAAGGAGGCCCAAAGAGTGAGCCCTAATCTAACCAGACCAGTGTCCTTGTGAGAAGAGGGCACAGACAGGAGGTTGCCATTGGCAAGACTAGGAGAGAGACCCAGGGTAGCCAGCCTCACCAATGCCTTGGTGCTGGGCTTCCAGCCTCCAAGAAAGTGAAAGGACACTTGCATGGTATTTTGGAAGGAGTCTTTTGGTTTAAAGGAAGTGTAGACAGGAAGGCCTGAAGGAAGAGATGGATAGAGTGTGTAACCAGAAAGGTAGCTAATGGGCCTGGGTTCCAGCTAACCAGACAAAGCAAACCAGAGGTATTAGGGAGGTGATGGTCTCCTGAAGGGTGTGGGAGTCGCAGTTCTGGTCCTGGACACAACTCAGGTAGATAAGAGCCCCAGACCAATAGAAGCCATGCGAAGTCCAGGGAGTGAGGTGGACACAGGAGGGCTGTGTGTGGCTTGAGTAAGGGAGATTCAAAGGGCCTTGTGCTGAAGCTGTGGGCACAAAGATGGCGCAATTGTGGACCTTGAAACTGTAGGGCTTCTACTGAGGTACTTAGGTAAGTGGGAGCGTGCTCCCAAAGAGGACCTTGGGACCCCACATCTGCCTTCTATATACTTCCTCTCATAAACTGCCACCATGCTGCGATACCCTTGCCAAAGGCCTCACACAGTAGAACTGCTGACCTTGGCCTTGGCCCCCGAATTGTGAACCCCAAACCAGTCGTTACTTCTTGTGAGTCTTTCAGTAGCCCGTGTTGGATGCACTTTTTTCATTTACATGTATGTTTGTGTGTCCACATCTGTGGGGAGTATGTGCATGAGCATGTGTGTGAGCTGTGGAGGCCAAAGGTTGATGTCAGGCATCTACTGTTAGTTTTTTGAGACATGGGCTCTCATTGAACTTGGATCTCCATGATTGGTTGGGCTGTCTAGTGAGTTTCATTGATTATAGGCACACACAGCCATGTCTGGGGTGCTGGGGGTCTGAACTCGGGTCCTCAGGATCCTGTGGCAAGCACTTGACAGATAGGCCCGTCTCCCCACCCCCATCATTGTCACTTCTGCTACAGTAACACAAAACTGGCCAATATGGGTGACCTTGCTCCTCAGACCTGTTTTCAGAGACAGCACATACGTCTGGACTTTTTGCTTATGGAATTATTCTTTAAGCAGGGAGAGCCCAAAGGCCTCAAATTTCTTCAGACTGTTTGCTTCATCACGTTCTTTAGACAGCCATGCTGCAGATGTATGGATCTGTTTTCTGCTGTCAATGAAAACTGGAGATCATAGCTGCTGGGTTCATAACTGCCACCTCCTTCCCACAGCTCTCTGGGCACAGTTCACTCGGGGGCTGCTGCGTGTGTGTCCACCCATAGAAGCAGAGGCTGAGGGGAGGGGCCAGCGTCCAGAGGCTCCTATGACCTTGAGGCTTTACTTTCTTCTCCCCAGCCTCCCTCAGCTGCCCTCGTCGTCGTCCATAAGAGGGAAGATAAAAACTCATTCTTCTAAACTCTCTAGATCCTGGAGATGGAGGGGGAAGAGGGAAAAGGAGTAGGAAGGAAGGAGGGAGGGACAAAAGGAGAGATGGAGGGAGGGATGGAAGATAGGAAGGAAGAAAGGAAGGAAGGAAGGAAGGAAGGAAGGAAGGAAGGAAGGAAAGAAAGAGGAAAGGAAGGAAGGAAGAAGGTGGGTGGGAGGAAGGGAAGGATGGAAGATAAGAATGAAGGAAGGAAGGAAGGGAGGGAGAGAGAGAGAGTGATGGAGGGAGGGACGGACGGACAGATGGAGGAAGGATTGACTGATTTAGGGTCCTAAGGCCTGGGTTTGAGTCCAGGCTGCTGCTTATGTAGACCGATCCTCTGCTTTCTCTGAGGAGGATCCTGAGGAAATCCATCCTCCATGGTTGTTGGGAGAACTGGATAGAGTGCGAGTGTGGTCTTGACCAGTCAAGGAGCTTTTGCCTGAGTTAGAAACTCTTCATTTTGCTAAAGAAAAGGGAATGTAATGGACAGGGTCACTGTGTGGCACAGGGTATAAAGGCATGGATAAATAAGAACTAATGTGTAGGGACTGAGGAAATTCTGAAGCTGATGTGTGGTGTGCCTTTTGGAGGAAGGCTTGGGAGTAGTCTTCCCCTTCCAGGTGTGCCTGCTCAGCTCCACTCTGACTCGCCATCACATCAGCATCTGCACGGTCTGTCTCTTTTCCTAACAACCTGTTCCCACCCCACCCACCCACTCTCCTGCTTCAAGCCTCATAGTTGACTGTCCAGTTTCCCAGTGGCTCTTAGTCTCCCAGATCAAGGTGTAGAGAGACTGGGGGGGGGGGGCTGTGTAATTGGCTCTGCATCTTACCCACTGGATGATTACCTTTTAGTCACGATTTCTAAGGGGCCAAGGGAGGCTGACATAGTGAGGTGACATACTATTGAGTTCCAAAAAAGAGGAGAACTCTTTAAAGTGTGACACAAAGCATATTTTGTTTTGTTTGTTTATTCTATTTTTTTCAAAACTCCACTGATACTTATCTCTGCAACAGGCTATTGTCTACTGAGCATGGTTGGCAGAGTTCTCTCTCTCTCTCTCTCTCTCTCTCTCTCTCTCTCTCTCTCTCTCT
>CABHPP010001820.1:8057-30675 GCA_902168425.1 Peromyscus attwateri | reverse complement strand
TCTCTCTCTCTCTCTCTCTCTCTCTCTCTCTCTCTCTCTCTCTCTCTCTCTATCTCTCTATCTCCACAAGTTTCTTCAGGTGGTAACCACACTTCAGAGTCTTCAAAGTCTTTGAGAAGAGCGCACCCCTTCACCCTATGACACTCTTTGTCAAGACTCTTTTGTGTTTGATTTTGGTGGCTGAAGCATTCTGGGAAAGAAGAGGCTCTGCTTCTAACAGGAGTCAGGCCTCTCGCTTCTCCCTGAGCTTCCAGCTACTTCTCCTTGCTGCCACCTCTCCCTGTCTGAAGACCTGCTGTGTGGCCAGCTGGCCCAAACCCAGCTCTTGATTTCCAGTTGTTAACCTGAGAAGACTGATGGCGGAGAGAATTCTATTTTGCTTCCTGAGGCTCCTGTCCAAGGTCACTTGCTTCTTTGTTGTGAGCCTAAGGCAAGGCAGAACATTATGGCTATAGGAACATGCAGGAACATTGAGGAGGCCATTTACCTCATGGTGGCCAACAAGCAAAGAGCAGGAGAGAAGCCAGGCACAGACATCCCCAAGTACGTGTCTGTAGTGACCCACCCCTCAACTGCGCCCTGATTCTCAAGGTTCCCTCCACCTCCCAGTGACACCACCAGGTTACACATGTCAGTCACTGATTTGTTGGTGATATCAAAGCTCTCGTGACCCAGCCACTTCAGCCCATTCTCTGAACATGCAGCATTGGGAACCCAGCCTTTGACTCATGAGCCACAGAGCCAGTCATGAACATAAACAGGTGGTCACCACGGGCCATCACATTTTCGGTCTTATCATTGACAGAAAAGCATTCTTTCTTGTTTATCACCAAATCCCACCTGTTGCTGTGGTGGCCTTGTAAAGTGTCCTTTTAAATAAACTCAAGTACATCTCTCAGATCACTCCTCCCTGTGGCTGTTAGGTGAGAGTGGGCCATAAAAAAAATCTCAGGGGAGATCTGTCAGATTAAAGGGAGCAGTAGTCATTTTGGCCTCTCCAGGGTCTTCAAGATCTATCGGCCTACCTTAGAGTGAGGTGGCAGATGAGCCTCCAAGGCCTCACCTTCCCATGATCCTCATTCACCTCAGACTCCGGTGACATCTCCCTTCCTGCAGGAGCGCTGAGATCAGAAATGGCAGGAATGAACACAGGCTCCAGTCCATCCTGGACCGAGCCCATAGGTGAGTTTCAGCTTGTTCTTGCCTCTCCCCTCTCCCCCCCACCCCACCCCCCACCTGTGTCCACCTTTCCTTCCCAGATGCTGCCCACAGTGAGAAACCTTACTGAGAGCTTGATGGCCACACACTGTGAGCTCGCGTCTCTGTGACACCAACATATGCCTTGGTGTCTCCTCCGCTCTGCCTGGTGTGCTTCTGGAGGTGACACCGCTAGGCTCTTCTTTCAAAGCAGGCTTCCTTCATTCCACCCCTGGATGGATTTGCCTTAAGTTCAGAGGAATTTTTACTTCAACAAAATGATTCCTTTGAAGGCCATTGACAAATTGACTCCCTGACTCTTTTGAATCCACAGCTCCATTGAGCTGCAGACAAGGGGGGATGCTCCTGCTATAGGCAGACATCTCAGAGCACTCCGGCTTCCAGATGAGCCCAGAATACCCACACATGTATGTCACTTCCTACAGAAAGCTGAATGGACACTGCTCCTCTGGGCAGTGCAGAGCAGTGGCATCTTCCACGAACTGTCACTCTAGTGCCCCCCCCAAAAAAAACTTTGCAGAGAAAAGCAGGCTGGGAGGAGCACCCCTCCATTCTTCAGTAGAGGAGACCGAGGCTTGGGAACACTGGATGTTGTATCTTGTACCTTGAGAATCTGAGCTTGTAAACCTGTGGGCTTGAGAGCCTAATGTAGACCCTTTATTCTGTTAGGTTTAGCGCATGGTATTTTTTTTTTTTTTTGTAGGAGAGTGGGGATGGTGTTGGTTAGGATTGTATTATTAGCTTCCAATGTTCAAAAATTAGAAAACTTGGCCCTTCACGCCCACAAGAGGAAAATCTGCTGTTTGGTAGTTGTCCTGGTTGACTTTCTATTGTCATGGAAAGACCATGACCAGAAGCAACTTGGAGTAAGAGTTTTCTTGGCTTACAGCCCTCAGGTCATAGTCCACTGAGGGAAGTCTAGGCAGGAGCTCAGGGCAGGAACCCGAAGGCAGAAACTGAAGCAGAGGCCATAGTGGAATGTAGCTTTCTGGCTCTCTTGCCCTGGCTGCTCAGTCTACTTCCTTATACAACCAAGGACCACCTGCCCGGGGGCCACCACAGTAGGCTGAGGCCTCCCATATTAATTATTGATGGAGAAAATGCATCCACAGACTTCCTGCAGGGAAACCAATGGAGACACCTTCTCAACTGAGGCTCCTCTTCCCAGGTAACTAGCTTGTGTCAAGATGATTAAAAAAAAATAGCAAGGACAGTAGTAAACACTAAAAGTGAATGGAGACAGTACATGCTCTTTAAATAAAGCAGAGACCTCCTAGGTCTCATCTCCCAATTGCTTTCTTTCTTTTTAAATTCCTTTCTTCCTTCCCTCCCTCCATGTAGTCCAGGCTGGCCTTGAACTCTCAATCTTCCTACCTTATCCTCCTAAGTGCTAGGATTAAAAGTGTGTGTCATCACTCCCTGCCTCTTTTTTTTTTTTTTGAGACAGGGTTTCTCTGTGTAGCTTTGTGCCTTTTCCTGGAACTCACTTGGTAGCCCAGGCTGGCCTCGAACTCACAGAGACCCGCCTGGCTCTGCCTCCCGAGTGCTGGGATTAAAGGTGTGCACCACCACCGCCGGGCCCACTCCCTACCTCTTTCTTCTATATGCTTTCTGTTGGCCTCTCCAAAATCAAGCTCCGTTGAGGTCAGTCGACTGGAGACTCAAAGCCTGCCCAAGCTGACTCACAGGCCACCCATCTCCCAGGAGACAGTGGCATAGCCCTGAACGTGTAAAACAGACACGGTTTTGGTCTTTTGAGAACGTTGTACTGAGCACCCATCATGAGTAACCTGGAAGGAAGGACAGTGACCTAAACAGATGTGTGTGTGTGTGTGTGTGTGTGTGTGTGTGTGTGTGTGTTCAAATATATATACATATATATACATATATATGAGCAAAATATATACCTGAGAGAGAGAGAATGTGTGTGTACATTATTTGAGGGGAGACTCAACTAAAATGCTGAAGTAACACATGTGAACTCTCAGTAAACCATGAAACTTCATATGAACATCAGACCCAAGTGCTCTTCTATAGACTTCTAGAAACTGTTCCCATTTTCTGTTCACTTGTCTCAAAGTATGAGTCTCTTTGCTTGCAGTATTCCATGCTGGATTCATCACCAGCAGCAATGGAGCCTCTAAACAAACAAACTCCTGCAGTGATTAGCTCAGGGGAAGCAGAACGCAGCAGGCTGGGGGCTGGGATCATGGTAGGACTGGGGGAGACTTTCCATAAAGCCCAGCAGGTCCAGGGCAGATGGGGGAGGGGCTAAGTTGGTCTCACTGGAAAGTTCCTCCTGGTAGATTTTCAGGAAAGTCCACTGTTAACAGCTGAGAGGGTGGGGTGAGTTTTGGAAAGCCCTGCTGCGTGATGACAAGCTTTCTAATGGGATGAAGGAACAAATCTAGAACTTTCCCTCTTCTCCTGGCCCTGTGACTGTCAGGAACAAGCTGGTTAGTGGTCAGTGAGACCCAGTCCTACCACTGCTGGGGGCTTGGAAATAGCCCTTTGTCCCAGCCATCCCTCCATAAAGGGGAACATTGGATTCAGGGACCATGGTGCCCCTTTAACAACCAGTGTACACGACACTGATAACCTTTGTCTAGGGATATTTGGCTTTGTTCGGTATCCACACCATCATACAGTAACATTGTTCAGTCACGTTTCCTCCCTGTACTAATAACAGCTACTCCTTATGATAGGCTTGTCCATGATGGGCATTTAAAATGTATTAATTCACTGGATCCTCACAATAATCCCTGCCTAATCTATAGATGAGGAAACCGAGGCTCGAATAGTAGCCTTCCATGAAGTCAGAATTCAAGTCCCTCAGTCTAACCCCAGTCTGTGCGCTGGGCCACTCTGCTGCCCCAACACCTGATGTACACTGAGGTTTGTCCATCTGGGGTCTCAGAAGCCCAGAGGAGAAGCTGGGTCAGAGCATGCTGAATAGCCATGATGCTGTTCGCGGTTTGCGGTTCCACTTCTGACATCAAAAGATGGCTACTTTCTTCTTGGGAACATCACCCAAGTCCAAGCATTGACTTGTTCCTTGGAAAAATTAGGCTGATAACTATAGTAGCTCATAAGGTTGCTGCAGGAGCTAGGGGGAGACTGCCTGCAAGATGCTCAGAGAGTTTGCACCCCGTGGGAATTCCCTGTGCATCCACCTAATGACAGGGGCTAGAGTGTTGATGTTCTAAGAATCACCATTTGTAAACACAAACTAGAAAGCACTCTAGTGTCTACTGACAATAGACAGGGTCCATGGCGGATGCCACACAGCTCTGAGAACAAAAAGGACCGCAGCCAGTCACAGTCACCTGGGCGACCCCACAAGCAAGAAGCCAGACACAGAGGAGTGTGTCTGCTGTAACTCCATGAACATCAAGGCCACAACTAATCTTTTCTTTATGTCCATGTCCCTATAAGTCTTGCTGCTGTTTGTGAGCAACCAACAGGAAGTTTTTATCAGATCTTTGGAGTCTGCCAGCCTTTGACTCTGGTTTAGTTGCTATGACAAAACACTGTGACCAAAAGGAAGCTGAGGAGGAAATTATTTGGCTTACACATCCATATCATAGACAACCATTGAAGGAAGTCAGGGCAGGAGCTCAAAGAGGGCAGGAACCTGCAGGCAGAGGCTGTGGAGGAATGCTGCTTATTGGTTTGCTCGTCATGGCTTGCTCTGCTTCAGACCACCAGCCCAGGGATGGCACCACCCACAAAGGTGGCCCTCTCTCACCAGTCACCCATTAAAAAAATGCCCTACAGCCGGGTCTTATGGAAGTGTTTTCTCAACAGAGGTTCCCTCCCTTCAGATGACTCAAGCTTGTGTTAAGTTGACATAAAACTAGCCAGTACAGACTTCATCCCTGTTTCCTCTCTTCTTGGGCTAGTTTCCTTGCAGATGCTATTTAGTCCCCTCCCACCACTGAGCCTCAGTCTTATATCAACATGCTCCAGAAGGATGAGAACCCAGGTCGAGAGAGAGCAGCAAGTAAGAAGCCTTGGGTGGATGATAAGAATGAGCCTCAAGTAGTTAAAAATGTCAGCAAAATCCAGGCATGGTGCCACATGCCTGATGTCCCAGCTGTGAGAGGTTAGGGCAGAAAGATGACTTGAGCCCATTAGTTTGGGGTCAGCCTCGGCTACAGAGCAGGTTGCCTTCTCTAAAAACATGAAAGAAGTTAAAATTTTAGAGTTAGAAAACAACCACAAAGGGCCTGGTATACCACAAGAAGGGTATAGAATTTTATTCTGAGGGTGAAGGTTCAGAAAGGTAGAGTCAAAAGCCAGGTAGGAGACTGGACATTTATCCCATGGGAGATGATGGCTTTAGTCTAGAGAGAAAACTGTCGGAGTTGGACAGGGGAGTAAAAAGATGCATTTTACCAATAAAGAGTAACAGCATGCAATCTGTTGTTAGTAAAGAATAGGTTAAATTAGGGATAAATTTGTGAGTAAGTTTATGTGACCCACTAAAAAGAGCAAATGAATGCTCTAAAGTGGACCTTGGGAGGATCAGGAACAGAGACACACAAGGAAGAGGCCTGATTCAGGGGAGTACTGTTTGCCTGTCCAGTTTTGGGGGGAGTGCAGTTAAGAACGGTAGTCAAGCTGGGTGGTGGTGGCTCACACCTTGAATCCCATCCCTAAGAAGGCAGAGTCATACAGATCTTTGAGTTTGAGGCCAGCCTGGTCTACAAACTGAGTTCCAAGACAGCCAGGGATACACAGAGAAACCTGGTCTTGGAAGGAAAAAAAAAAAAAAAGATGGGTAATCAGAAGGGGTTTTGAGGATGAGGATGCTCTGACAAGTTGGCAAAGAGAACACCTGGAAGCCCAGCTTCTGGGCCTGGCAGAAAGTGTGGGTCTCTTCACAGTCAGCCCCGAGAGCACAGAGCCTCTGGCCAAGAGGGACAGAGTAGAGCAAAATCTTAAAGACACATGTCTACACACACAGCTCCCAAAGAGCCTCACACTGCTAGCCGCAGCCGCAGGAAGCCATACTGACAGCCTGCACGATCTGTTCTCGCTGAGAATGTTTCCCAATATAATTTACAAATTTCAGTTGGAAATGCATTAGCAGTTGAGCAGTGAGGAACTTCTACCGGGTAAATAGGAAAACTAAATTAAAACCCCAGCTTTGAACACGATCGAACAGTACACACAGCCCCTGCAGTCTTCTGTAACCTTTTCAAGTCCAAAGAGCTCTTTTGTTTTGCCCAGTTTACCGGGTGCCTTTCATTTGATTTGATTTCAGAAAGTTTTCAGACGGCCGCTGATGAGGTTGCACACGCATCCATCTGTTTGCACAGCCATCCTTAAGGGGTCTCCAGAGAGAAGCAGGTGCCTTAAAGGATGGCAAGTGTAAAAGAGAGAGGCTTGGAGCAGGAAAGACGGACAGGTGGGTATGAGACAGTCGCAGAGAGAGAGAAGAATGCAAAGGGAGAGATGCCCAGGGAGAGGCAATCGTGCAATGTCTGGGCCTTCTCCATGCAGCCATGCATGAAGCCAGAGCAGCTCAGAAGCCCAGCACTTGCCTGCCATACATGAAATATAGCCCCAGGTCTCATCCCTAGCACCTCAAAGATTTAAGAAGTGCATTATAATTATGAGACAGCTTTCCTCAAGGTCATCACCCTCTCCTGGTCCCGCGTCAGTCTGATTCTGCATTAGACACTTCTGCCGAGCCACTCACAATTCCCTTGGACATCTCTGGGTCTTTCCCTTGAGACCCCCTTCCCCTCTTCCAAACAAATCCCACTCTGGCTCTGGTTTCTGCAAGGGACTCTCTTCTCTCTCTCTGCTATTTCTCTGTTTTGCTTCCAGCTTCGTTTCCAGAGCAAGCCTCCAGGTCTGTTTGACATCACAGGGTCAGTATGTTAGCCAGACTTCTCATTCATGCAATAAATACGTGGGACAGGATCAGGCTAATCCGGTCAGCTTGCTTCAGGGCTATGGGCCCATGGCGAGGCAGGTGGTCTTAGAGGCAGAAGTGTGTATTGGACCCAAGCTGTTCACTTTTTGGCAGCCAAGCAGCGGAGAGTGGGGTCTCTAATGACCTACTCCCTCCCTTGAGGCTCTACCTTCAACAGCCCCACTAACTCCCAATGTTCTATTCAGACTGCAAATCCATCTGTGATTGGTGCGTTCATGAAGGCAAAGCTTCCTGATCCAATCATCTCCCAAAACCTCCCTCCCTGAGCCAAGCTTCCCATATGTAAGCCTTTTGGGGAGCAAGGGGTGCCATTTCTTACATAAGAAATGGTGATTGTGTCCTTTGGCAATTTAATTAATTCAAGTTTTGGAGACAGGTCTCCCTATGTATCCAAGAGTGATCTTGAACTTGCTTTGTAACCCAAGCTGGACTCAAACTCACAATCTTCCTGCCTCGGTCTCCCAGGTGCCAGGAGCATGAGAGAGTATGTGCTGCCACTTCTGGTTTCCTTTCAGGAATTTTGGACAGAGCAGTGTCCTGGAAAAGGGCAACCCAGTAATGCCTTGTTCAGGTAGCCAGAGCAGAGGCCTCAAGCTGTGCCTGGCCGAGAAACCAGTGTGACCTCCACACACTCCCTTCCACTATCAGAAAGAGTCATGTTGGCCAACATTTGTAGTACTGTCTGGGCTATATGGTAGGTAGCAAGACCTTGTGTCTAAACAAACAAACAAATAATAAATAAATAAATACAGGGCTGAAGATATAGATTAGTGGCTAAGAGTATTTCCCATCTCTTGAGGACCTGGGTTCCATTCTCAGCAGCCATGTGGTAGCTGATAGCCTTCTATAACTCCAGTTTCAGGGGATCCAACACCCTATTCCTCTGTGGTGTCCATACATATATACATGTATATAAGACACACACACACACACACAAACACACACACACACATACATACACACATATGTATTTATATATAATATTCCAAAAATAAAAACAATAAATGAGAGTCTGGTGATAGCCAGTAAAATGCTTACCATGGAAGCATGAAGAACTCACATTAAAAAAAAATCTGGACATAATAGCACCCACTTATAATCCCAGTACTGGGAGGCAGAGACATGAGATCTCTAGGGCTCCCTCCAGCCAGCTTGGCCTATTTGGTGAGCCCCAAGCCAATGAGAGATCCTGTCTCAAAAAACAAGGGGGATGTGACCTGTGGAACACTTAAGATTGACCTCTTGTCTCTCTCTATATATTTACGTATGTGTATATTCCCCACCTACGTATGTGTGTGCACATACATCTGCAAATAAATAAATAAAATTTCAACTTCTGAGAGAGAAGAGCTCGAGAGACGGACAGAGAGAAAGCGAGATGCCGAATAAAGACACAGGAAACAGCATGATGTAATAGATAAAAGGCTATTTCTTTATTATTTACCAAGCACTCTTCCAGATCAATATGGAAAAGACAAAAACAGCCCCACAGACGCAAGAGCAATAAGTGAGTAGATGGAAACGACACTGTTAGCTGGTGACGTGGAAAGGAAGCCCGAGCCTACCCATTACTGAAGAATGGACATTCAAGAGTTATTTTTAAACAGATTGATACAAGTTTTCATTTTTTTCTGATTTGGAATCCCTAGATGCAGTTAGTCCATGAGATGTGTCTATATACCAGTAGCTGACGAAGGAGGAACCCTAAGAGATGTCAGAGTGGGTGGAGAGAGAGAGAGGGGAGGGAGAAAAGGAATGAATGACTTGTCTGGTCTCTGGACGGAAATGAGCCACTGGAAGGAGCTGAGTGAGAATGGGGAGCACTAAGAGCATGTCAGGCGTCCTTCCGAGGCTGCTGAGAGGCGAGTGGCCATCAGTTCTCCGAACCCTTAGTGAACTCGAGGACAGAAAGGGTGGCCTCTTGCCAGCAAAGCAGAAGACAAAGACATGCAGGTGCTGGCAGTGGACTTGAGGGATGGGGCTTGGAGATGGCGCCTCAGAACTGGAAAAGGCGCAGCTAATGCCGTGAAGCTCAGAGTAGAGGGATGTGTAGTCAGGGAAGCCGCGGGAGCTGCTGTAGCTCGCATTCCTTCCGTTGTTGGTGTGCACTGGACCCCAGTGAGGTGTCTTTGAGTGTGTAAGCACCTCTTACAGCATTCCCAGTGTCCTTGTGGAACAGCTCGCGCCTTCTTGTCCGCTGCCCGAGTGAGCACACAGGCAACTCCTAAGAGGCTGGTTAAATAACCTGCCCAAGGCTCCAGGATGATAGCATGATGGAGAACCAGCTGAGCCACTGCAGGGCACCACCTCTGGAGCGCTCCACATGGGTGCTTTTGTCTTGAAACTATGGTCCAGGTTCCCCAGGCTCTGCCTTAACACACCCCACCGCTTTGTCTGGCAATTCAGTTCTCTCCTAACATCTTCCTGAGTACACTGGCCTCCTGAGGATTTGACTTCTGTCTTCTGAGAAAGGCTCCGCCAGACTATGACCTCTTCAGGACCATAGCCCATTGGTCTCTCCGAAGAGCCCTTCCCTACCTGGCTGCGCGCCTCCCAGAGCCCCAAACTTACGAACACAACCCAGTTTCTCTTCCTTCTGTTTGCCTGTTTTCTGCACAGCAGTGAGTTTTGGTTCTCTTCTCCCTTGCTTGTTCTGATTCCTTCAACTAGCTGTAAGTTCCATAAGCTTCTGCTCTTACGGGACATATCACATGACAGATGGGCACTAATAAGAATTTAAAAGAACAGAACAGTTTGCCAGCCTTGGGACACTGTGTACCCTCCAGGACGTACACACTCCGGTGCCAGGACTCAGTCCCAGAGTTGGAGGAGAAGGAGACACAGCCCTGTACCCACACATTCTTACGTTCCTTGCAGGCAGAAGCCCTGGGCAGCTAAGGAAGAAGTCACAGGAGTGGCATGTTCTTAGCCTTGCCGTGTGATCCTGGGAGAGTGGCATTCATTGTGGGACACATTCAAGAGCGAGATCCTAGCTCACTTCGTTTAGCAAGCTGAGCAATGGAAAGGGGTTATTATCTCTTATGAGATCGGAAGCTCAGCAGTCACCATGTGGCCATTGCTCATTTGGAAGAATCTACTGACTTCACAGGAGAGCAGGAAGTGCTGACATGTTTAAGCCCAAGATGAAGGACACGTCCAGGACCCAGAGCCCAGGCATGGATGGGAGAATGTGTCCTTGCCTCTTGCTGTAGTTGTGTGTTTGGGCCCTGCATGCTGCTGGTGGGGGAATGTCCTCACACATAAAACCAACACTAACACACTTTACTCAAGGTCTATGGGTGGAGTTCCAGGAAAGAACAAGGTGGGAAACGAGAGAAATCCTGGGGCTTATTTACTGGACTGTGTGCTGCTCTTAGTGTAGCTGAGAGACCGGAATGTTATTCAAATATTACTCAATAATGTTCGCTGGTGCTTTCTAGTATTGAATATTTACTTCTAGAAAATCTTTGTAAAGATCTCTATAAATACCATCCAATGTACTATGTTTTTATTTATCCAGTAGTGGTTTAGACATCTATAAAAATTCCTAGAAAGGATGGATAATGTTAAAGGTATTCTGAGAATGACTTTGGGTTTGGGAGTTTTAGTTTCTCATTCCCAGATCCCAAAGATTAGCATCTGTTGAGAATTTGGAAAACCCAGTACAGACCTAGAGGCTACTGGTCACTCAATTAGAAGGGCGTGGCTGCTCAGCATGTGTTAAGTAAGAACACAGAAACCTGACACACATCCTGTGTCCTTCCCCAGAAGATAAGCCAGTTGCCACCAGAGCCCTGTGCTGGCAATCCTCCTTGCTGAAGACTTCCATGATGGTGTCAGTGACAGCACTGGGGACCAACGGCCACGTCTGTGTGTTTCTACTTACCAGATTCTTCCAGATTTTTTCGTATCCTTATGAACACTGGCTTCTCCAGACTGTAAACTTTCTGTCTGTAAAAGGAAGACATTAGAGGAACCAGTGATCTTTTCAAGCATGATTCTCAGTGAGACTTGAGTCTAGAAAACCTCAGTAACTGCAGTGTTAGCCCACCACATTCCTGAATGCCAGGCCCCTGATTACCTCAGCTGCGTTGTGATCTTTATTTCCAAGACATACTAAAAAAACTGACAAAAGTCAAAAAGTTGAGGAAGCGCAGCCAGAGCCTGTGTGAGCCTTGTGGCTTCAGGGTCTGCAGTTCAGGTGCTGCCACCTTGAGTGCCTCTAAGATAGAAGAGGCAGGGCTCTTGGCCTGGTCACCGTGTCGACCAGTAGCAGAGGGATAGGCCTGGGTCACACTTCCATCAATAGTAGGGACAACTAGAAATCAAATCCTCCAAGTGCTGGGTTGGAATTTGTCTAGAGCACATAAAATACTTTGTCAAGGGGGAACACTGTAAAATGTTCAGCATTCATGTCTTTGCATCTGTCTCGCAGTCTTGTACAAAGTAGGTGTTCAGGGAAGGGTTGGACTGGATAGATGACATCTTCTTTATGTTTATAGAGTTAGTCAAGAAGAACCACAGAAACTGGGGAGCTGTCACTGTTTGCCCCTCCACAGCTGATCTTAATCATTAGCCTGGGACTGACGCCCCACAAAAGCAGGGTATACCAGCCATTCTTTGTTTGACATGAGGCTTAGTGGCCCAGAAGCTTAATGCAGAATACAGCAAACAGGCTTTTTTTTTTTTTCAAACTTTGCTACTGAACAGGCAGCATGGTGATATCTTGTCTGGTACCATGGAATGTCCCCAGGGCACCTGGCACTGCTTGGAGAGTCTTCAGACCTGCAGTGCCCTTGATCCAGAAGTTTCACATCTAGCAAGGCCCAGAAATTTGGATAGATAGCTATATATGACCTTGAAGTTCACCGCAGAGAACTGGCTTCGATACTTAGCTCTTGGGATGTTTCGTATGTAGCAAATGCTGTAAGGGTGTAAGATAATATTCACGATGTATTTTTAAGGGGAACAAAGATATTAACAGGGTCATGGGGGGATTGCTTAATGGAAAAACATGTGTTTAGTGTGTGCAAGATCCAGGTTTAATCCTCAACCCCACCACCACTAAAAAAAAGTAGGTAATATAAATGCTGTATAGGCTCAGACATACTTTACGTACATGTGTATTATATATAAAGTAGATAGAAATGTGCATATTAAAATTTCAGAGCAGGTTTTGTGTTTGTTTTGTGGTAAGGGGGATTGAACTCAGCTCCTTGTACATGTCAGAGAAGCACTCTGCCACCGAGCCACGTCCCAAGCCTCTAATTATTTCTTCATTATCAGTGAGCTTACAACTGGTTTTATGGCTTATCATTTTGTATATCACCAGGTTTATAAATGAGCATATTCACTTCCAGGATAAAAACCAATAATACTGTGTCCAAGTGATGCTATGTAAGAATTCTTACCAGCCCCGAAGGATGTTTATACGATGGGTTTAATATCGACACTGATGAGTAGGGACCGTATTTGCTGAGCACTTACATGCAGTCCGTGTGTAGTCCCCTCTTCTCGCTGCTTGCTGCCTTGAGTCCCCACGAGCACTGTGTAAAGAAAGCATTAGCCTACCTCTTTAATGTAGGAATCTAAGGGCCTGAGGGCCTGAGATCGAAACCTCCGCACACTCCGTTTCTTCTCTTAGGAGGAACAAAGGCAAGCATAACTCATTTTTCCTTAGCACACATACACAGGTGCTCACGTGCGTGCACATAAACATCTAGTTTTCTTTATATGCAGCTGGACGATGCAATGGCCTTGATGTTTCCTTATACTTATCTACAGTATTTTTTTCCTCCCTCCCTCCCACCCCCTCTCTGTGTCTTTCTCTTTCTCCCTCTCTTTTTCTCTCCAGAACTGGGAGTTGAACCCAGAGTCTTGAGCATGCTAGGTAAACACTCTAGTACTGAACCATATCGCCAGCCCTTTTATTTCTTACTTTTCTAACATGAGGCCTTACACTCTCTTTTTACTCTTAAAAAGACAAAGGGATTTTTAAAATGGAAAAGAAAACTTGCCAGAGAACCCATACTCTATGCACATGTATTGGAAGCAAAGGGTAGGTGTGTTCCCCGGGGCATGGGGTGGGGTGGGGTTCAGAGGAGCTGCAACACAGTTTCTCAGACTCCCTGCAGCACACTTGGCCTTTCTATTGCTTGCTCCCCAGGGCAGTGCTCTGCTTCCCAGAGGAAGAGTTCAGTCCTTCCAGAATTAATGTGGCAGAATCCCGCTGCCCCTGTGTGTGGCGGGCCTGAGTCAGAGCCCTAAAGTAACTCCTGCAGCTTCTACCTAACACACCAGATATCTTCTGGCTTAGGGGACTTTGTAGGGTGCAGGCTGAGGTTCCTATGCCAAATTCCACCTGCAGCAAGGGCCGAGGTCCATCACTTCACAGCTCTAAGTCCAGTTAGATTGTCTGTAAAACATATGCTCCATTACTACCATCTCACAGGACTGGGGGCTGACAGAGCCCAGGACAGCAGTTGACACAGTGAATGCTCAGTACAGTATTGTGACTAGAGCTGACTGTCACCCTGATCCTGACAAAACGGCCCATGAAATGGTCTCTTAATGTTATTTTTCCCACCTCTCCTCTTTCAGCTCCTTACTCAAGCTTGGACTTCCCAGGTTCCCAGGGCACGGGGGACTTCCCAGGTCCTTTTCCTACCCCCAACAATAAAGTCTTCTCTTGTTCCTTCTCTTCCAGGTGACAATTAGATTCTCCTGGCCAAATCCACTGAATGAAATGAACAGCTGTGAATGTACCCAAGCCTTAAGGATGGCCCCATATTTGCTTTTCAGTGAGCTCTTTAACGCCTGTGTCCAAAGGAACGGCAGTGGTGGCTGTCTATGCTCTAGAATACATAGATATTCCTGGCGATGAGGACATGGGTCCTGAGAAGAGAAGGGTCCCCAGGGAGGGTGGAACTTGAAGCCTCACCCACATTTCTTTTGACCCTGCCCAACCATTCTCTTGAAGGCTGTGATCTTGTCAACTTGCCTTTCATTGATGGAAGCCTATAGAAGCCTTTGAACTGGTTTCCAATGCCCCAGCCACTTTCCTATGCCCATAACCTCATCATGGACCATGTTTCCATAGTCTAAGGATTTTAAGAGGCTGTTTGCTTTTGCTAAACAAACACTTGCCCCACTGTAATATCGAGCTCGGCACCAACAGAAGGTTTTGTGCCGAATGGTGGCAGAAGAGCAGAAAATAGGCCATTCTTAGTCATCACAGCAATCTCGGGAGGAGCTGCTGGCCATAAATGCGCTGTTAGCCCATCAAAATGACTAACTGGGATATGAAAGTCAGAAGATACCCAATTTCCAGCTTCGTGGTCTCACTGCCTGAGCAGCATTCTCTGATGGTTTTATTTATGGTGCTGTCCCTCCTGATTTGCCCAATTCTGAATAAATCATCACCACTCTCACTGACCCACATCCCATTTCTTACTAACCATCTTCAGTCTGTCTCTCTTGAGTCTAAATGCAAGTGCAGTAAAAACCACTGTGAATCCTTTAGGGTACTTCTCACCAATTAAAAGTGGCATATTAAATTTCTGAAAACCTTTGTAATCTGCAGTATAAAATCACATTTTATGGTAGCAGATAATTTAGAATCCATAAGCTAATTAAATGCAGTGAATGACAAGTGTATTCTCTAGATAAATGATAGATCAGTCACAGATAATGTACAAATCTAAGAGACTGGAACTGTTAGAAAAAATAAGAGGAAAACTGAGTCACAAATGTTCGTCCTTTTACATAAATTAACTAATTGTATTAACTACATAATGGAGTTGATTGCTGGCATCTTTCGCCTCCAGATCTCCAGGAACTATGAGGACAGCCTCTTCTGCCAAGAAGGGAGTCAACATCCTTCTCTAATCTGCTCTATGTCATGACACTCCTGGATGTAGACTGCATGCAACATCTCTGTTTCTTCATCATGTCTCTAGACAAAGGGACCACAGCTACAGAGGAAACATGAAAAGACTTCTGAATGAAGACATCAAAACTATAACTAAGAAAGTGCCTCTTCATGGCCCAGAAGTGTTTGGATCATGGGCCAATCATACAAAACTTAATGATCATCTATCTTGTCATGGAGAAGGATTCAGAGGCTGTGTAATAATGAATGCAATGACCAGCCAGAGACATGTGGGGATAGGGAGATGTAGTGTTAGACTGACCAAGTCCAGACTCTCATTTAAAAAGAGAGGAAGCTAGGGCTGCAGGATAGGTCAGGCTCAAGGAACAGCAGCCCATAGCATGTGCAAGGTGCTAGGTTCCATGAATAAATGAATGAATGAATGAATTAATCAATCAAAAAGTAAGTAAGGCTGGAGTGGAGCACTTGAATGGAATCCATGAGACTCTGAGTTCAGGTCTCAACACACATAAGCATGAAGATAAAAGAGAGAGAAGAGACAGGTAGGAGAGAGGAAGGAGGATGGAGGAGTCAGACACAGAGGAAGAGAAATGATTCCCCAGGGTCAGAAAGGGGGGTCAGACTTGTGACAAGAATACAAAGCCCTCGACGTTGGTCCTCTGAGTTTTCCAGCAGATCCCAAGGCAATTTGCAAAGTCTTGAAAGACAGAGAGGAAGTATGGTTTATATTTCTAGGACCAAGCTGAGACGATGATCTCCATACTCACTTCTACGAAGAGAGGCATCCCCTGGGCCAGAACCAAAGCTCCACTGAGACCAGCCAGTGGCCTTGATGTTCCTTGAACAGACGGATGGCAAAGGCAAGATGCACCTCTGCCAAGAGGACTTCAGAATGATCAGAGCCAAGGAGCTGGTGAACATGTAGAGAAATGATCACAGCCAGAGATGCTGGAAGCATGGCTTCACTCCTTTCCTGAGTCCTTCATTCTCAACACAAAGAGAGGATGGAAAGGGCCCTCCCTTTCCTGCTTGTCAAGCTCAAATGCACCAAGCACATGACAGGCAAGCTCAGACATATGGCACTCGGGGGGACATTCTATGTAGACCAAGGTAGTCAACTCCTGGGAGAAAGCTGCATGGCAAATATGTTCATGAGGACTCTTCATCTGATGACAGGACTAACCCAGACTATCTTAAATTAAAAAAGGGTAACAGGGCTAACCCAGATTACCTTAATTAAAAAAAAGGGGGGGGGGTGACAGGACTAACCCAGACTACCTTAAACAAAAAGGGTGGTGTATGGTTCATTAAACTAAAACGTCTCAGTTAGAATAATTTCAGGCATGGTTGGATCCAGGAATTCCAAACTTCGTTATTGGATCTGGGATTCCTCCTCCATATTTGGGTAATTTTTCCTTTCATTGACTCCATTTTCTGGCTGATCTGCCACAATGGGCCATAACCTGTTAGCGACAAGTTTGAATCTTCAGAACTTCAAGTCCATCAGCATCAACAAGAGCCTATCTCCAATCATTCCACCAAATTTCCAGGTCTGAGTCTCACTCTGACCGGAATCCTGTGCCCCTACCAGGAGCAGTTACAGCAGCAACAGGTACCCATGCCTGCCTGTGGTACAGCAAAAAGGCTGGGCGGGGACTGGGGGAAAGCAGAAATAGGAGAGGAGCTGAAAATAGGCTGAGCCCATGGGTGTACACCACAGCCTCACTGTCTGAGGTCCCCAAATACTTAGACGTTCACTCTGGAGGCCCACAGTAGTGCTCAGGACTGACTCAAAGATACCATAGGACAGCAACTGCCAGGGCACATGGCTGGTCACACGTGTGAAAGAAGTGAAGTCCTTTTTCCCTGGGGAAGGAGCTAGGTCCACAAGCCCCTGTGCTCTGCTTTTCTGAAAGCCACTGGCGTGGAAGTCTCGCTTCCCTGTGAGCACAGTTTGCTTCCACGACCGATAGATGGCCAGACTCAGGCTCCAAAAGCCAGGGCTGTTCTGGCTTCAGAGCACGTCAGCCTCAGGACACACAGCACAGGCCCTGCCATCCTCCCTGAAACTTGGTACTTGGCGACCCTTCTGAGGAGTTCGGTCCTGTTAGTGTGCCATCGTGCTAGACTAGAGAGGCCGCCATTAACATGCAGAGGCCACTGGGGCCCTGGGGACACCCCAGGCAAAGTTCTTCTGCTTAATCCTCACGCAGTCATATGCAGTCCACCCCAGCTAGCAGAAGAGGAAACTGAGGCACAGGGCACACATTACCTGGCTGCAGGCCTCAGGGCCAGGAAGCAGGAGTGTCAGTCTTCAGACCCAAGCAGTCTGCCCTCTAGGCACCTCTCAGCATCCCTCAAGGCCACCAGCCAGAGCGGTAGCCTGGCCTGTGGAACAGAGCGGAGCTGACCTCTATATCCGTCCTGCTCCCGGGGCCCCACACCCAGATATCCTAGCAGGACTGCTTTTTCCTGGCTCCTCATTCTTCATGCTGCTACTTTTTAGCCATGTTACTGATGAGAAAACAGCTTAGTAAAATCAATGGTTTTAAATTATACCTTTATGTACCAAGGATTCAAAACAAGCTACAAAACAGAAATACTTTCCCGTGACAAAAAAATCAATCTTGCTGATGCCGCTGTTCCTCGGGCCAGCCTCCCTCCCCGCCCCCACTCCCCTCTAGCTCAAGACTCTCTGCTCTTGCATCTGCCGCTTTGTGTCGACTTTCTACAGGTTTCTTGTTCAGGAGACTCGTTTTATCTAAAAGGTCAATTCTTCCAGCGGGGCACCAAGCAGAATTGAATATAATTATCCCAATCTCTAGCGTGTAGAATTCATGCTTGAATTCATTCAAAAAATAGCATGCAGTATAATTAACTGAGAGTCCGACCAAACCTATTGAGAAAGCCTCAGGTATCATACAGTTCCCCGTACAATAGAACATTTTCATTTAAGGACATTGTACGTATTAACCCAAGTCAGCATCCAATTACTCTGTGAATAAGTGAATTCTCTGTTCCAGGAATGTAATTTGAAAATGTTGTCATGCAATCTGAGGCAAAAGGTCCTTTTTCATTAATCTAACTCTCATTAAAGTGGAAGCCTGCAGGTTATTTCAAATCCATTAGTTTTAAATACAGGTGATTACAATCCTATTGCACATAAGACAACAGATGTGTCTATCAAGAAATATTGGGACGTTTCAAGGGATGGGACTGGCTGGTGGCTTGGCTGTCATGCTACTGGTGAGAATCCCTGGTGGAAGGAGGAATGGAAAACGCCTGTGAAATCCCCCAGGGAGAAAACCACAAGGCGGGTGGGGGCGGGTGTATTCAGGAGGGAGCTCCACCCACCCTTTTCCCAAACCGCCTCTTGGGTCTATTTTCCACCCATTTTGATTTGGGAATTCAAAGAACTAAAGATTCATTAATTTTGACTCCTATTTTTATTTTTGTTGTAAGAGAGGGTCTTGCTGTGCATCCCTGGCTGTCCTGGAACTTGCTATGAAGACCAGACAGCCCTCAGACTCACAGGAATCTGCCTCAATCCCCCAAGTGTTCAGATTAAAGGCATGTGACATTCTATTCCACCCTCTTTGTTTTTATTTTTTGAGTCAAGTTGGCCTTGAACCTGTGATCTCCAATGTCAGTCTCCAGAGGGCTGAATTTCAGGTGTGCTCACACCCTGAGTTAGGTGTTTTGTTGTTGTTACTGCTGAGAAAGGGTCTCTCTATGTAGCTCTGGCTAGCCTGGAACTTGATATGCAGACCAGGATGGCTTTGAACTTAGAGATCCAGCTGCCTCTGCCTTCCAAGTGCTGGAATTAAAGGTGTGTGCTATTGCCCGGGCACTGAATCAATCTTAATTCTATAAGAAGTCAGTAATGTTGTGGAATAATCTTTTTGGACACTGTGAAGATGTGTCTTTGCCAAGGTGCCTTCTGATTGGTTTAATGAAGAGCTGAATGGCCAATAGCTAGGCAGGAAGAGGTTAGGTAGGACTTCCGGGCAGAAAGAGAAGAAGGGAAGATGAATCTAGGTGCTGTAGAGACTCCAGAAGACACAGAGAGGAAACAGGAGGTGCAAGATGGAAGAGAGGTAAAAAGTCACAAGGCAAAACATAGATTAATATAAATAGATTAATATAAGTTATAAGAGCTAGTGGGACAAGCCTAAGCTACAGGCCAAGCTTCCATGATTAGTAAGAAGTCTCTGAGTCATTTTTTGTGAACTGTGGCCCAAAGAACAATCTGACTACGCAGTAAGTCTATAGCTGTACCTCCCAGAATGGGCCTGACCTTTGAAGCTAAGCCGAATTAGACTTGGTTAGCAGATGGGTGGAAGACCACCCATGAAAATTAGGGTGGCAGGCTTTGGGGCAGCCTTGCCTGGCTGGGCTCAAGAGTGCTCAGCTTCTGCTTTGCACTGAGCAACCCCAAGCACTAGTGATTTTGGTATTTGCAACTGCTCTCAGCATTTTGGTTATCTGTTCATATTTGACTCCATCCAGTGAATATTTCTAGAGGCTGGGGGTGCCACTCAGTGGAGGAACATTTGCCTAGCAGTTCAATTTCCTGGGTTTAATTCCTAATAACACAAGTGGGCGGGGCTTATTGAGTAAACATATGAGGATCTGAGTTTGATCCCTAGAATCCACATTTTTAAAAAGCTGGGGGTGGTGGTCACGTGCTTATAATCCTAGGACTGGGGAGGTAAGACAGGCAGGTCCCTAGGGCTCACTGTTCAGCTAGGCTAGTCTACTTGAAGAGCTCCAGGCCAATGAGAAATCTTCTTGGAAAGTAAGGTCAACAGTTCCCAAGGAACAACACATAAAGTTGTCCTCTCGTCTTCAGTTATACACTGGCACACATGTGTACCCACACACACACAAACACACACACACATACACACACACAATAAATTTTAAAAAAAAAAAAAAAAAAAAAAGACAGAAGGAAGGAAGGAAGAAAGGAAGAGAAAAAAAGAAAGTCAGGAAAGCAAATCTTTTGCATACCTAGGCAATGGCCGGCCCTCACTAAGTGAGAGATTCCTTAAGCCACTGATCTTGCTGTTATGCAGGCAGGGGAGAGCCCAGCAGCAGCCATGCATTTCCTAAGGTACCCCGTGAAAGGAATCTGGGGAAGCCCAGGGAGAAGTTTCCAGCCTTCTACCTCACTAAACCCTGCAGTGGTTTCCCACTGGGCACAGGCCTGTCTGCAAGCCAGCAGACAGCCAGGGTCCACGGCTCAGCCCTGCCTCTCCTTTCAGCCTTCACAGCCTCACATTCTCTCCTTTAGCAAGCTGGCCTCTCTGAGTACCTTAAACGTTCTAAGTTCTGGGAGCCTCAATGCCTTGGCGAGTCTGTCTGTCCTCTGGGTGTCCCTTCTTCCAGCTCTCTGTGACCTGTCCTCTTTCTGTCTCAGCTCGAAGCCACAGCTTCACAGACATCTCTAACAATGCTTCCTAAGGTGATTCCAAAGCCCAGCTACTTCCTGTTTGTTTCATTGACACCCTCGGCCTTCTGGGATATTGTTTGTTCAGTTAGGTTTTATCTCTGTCCCTTTTAAATTATCAACGACAGGAAGGAAAGGACCTGCCAGTTGTATTTATCACACAATCCCCTGGACTCACCCAGAGCCTGGTATACAGGTGCTCAGTAAATACCAGGCAAGTAAAAGAAAAAAGGACCGAATGAATGAGCAAGGGAGGTTCTGGAAGCCAAGACTCGCTTAGGAACTGTCAGGTAGAGATAAGGAAGAGAAAGGACACTGTTATTTTCAAACCAATCTGTAGCATGGAGTTGGTGTCTTCAGAATGGGGTTGATTTCTGCGGCCATGTTTCCCTCATTCTTCAGCAGTCAGGCAAACCCAAGAGGTGAGCAGAAGTGGTGTCTTTTGAGACAATGTGGCCGAGGGTCCTGGGGTGCGACTCTCACCTGGTCAACAAATATTGAGTATGGAATATCCTTTACCCATGCCCACTTAACCTCACTGCCACCTTGAGCATTCCCCACCCACTCGCCTCCTTGTAGACCTTAAACTCGTGATCTACCTGTCTCGGCCTCCAAACTTTTCCTCTAAATAATTTGTATCTGACGAACATCACCTAAGTATTTGTGACCAGTGGTTTTGCCCAGAACTGAGTGTCTAATACCAGACATTATCAATTGCTACCAACCCTGGAAAAAACACGTTCACTTGAGGACAGAGGTCGTGCACACAGCACTGGACCCTTTCTGGGTTTTAAGGTGCTAACTCTTCTCGTACCCAACAGAAACCTTCCAAGGTCAAAATCCAGGGGCACTGAGTGGCTTCAGAGAAGGGGATTTGTTGATAATGCTCATCTTGGGAGAGAAGACTCAAACTGGAACTCAGCTCTTTGATGGCGACATGGTAATGCTCCAGGCATGGCTGCTCTTAGCCACACCAGTGTAAATCACCTCGGTGATCTTGGGAACTCACTCACAACTCTCTGGAACAAGAAATATCAGGTGAGGGTGTCTTTATCGAGCATCACAGAAGTGTGTCAGGAGCTTTGGAGAAAGCATTCCGCACCAATAACTTGCCGTCATTCCAACTTTCTATCCCAAGCAGTGGCCACTTCGAGGCAGCTCCAAGGAAGGGCCACAGCTTGCCTGAAGTTCTTCCTGAACATGCCAGCTCTGATTCCGTTCTCCAGCACACCAAGGGGGCCTGCAGGCAACCAGCTCCTTCCCGTCAGTTCTCATGCGGTTCCCAAGTGGCCGACATCCTCAACCACAGCCTGTGGGGTTGAACCCAGGCTTGATCAATCTGACTATATGACAGCAATGTCTTTTCCACATCCATGATTGGAAGTAGATAGAGTACACCACAATCCTCCCCAAATCCTCACCTCACACCAGTGAAGCAACCGTCCCAGGGGCTGATGAGCCACTTGTGACTAACGAGGAAACGGAAACGGATGATGATAGCCACAAGCCACCCAGAGGAATGACCCAAACCTGCACCTGAAGTCAATTCCTCTAACGGCAAGAGTCTCCCAAAACACAAGCAGGCTCAGTTTTCCCACGGGTTGTTCTCCCAAATCAGGCTTTGTTCTCTGAAATTTCCAATTGGCCCTTCCTGGAGAGTGATGTGACCCCCCTCCCCAGAGTGCTGAGCCCCTCATCTTCCCAGTCTGTTAGGTTGTACTTGGAGTAATGTTCTCAGAGCAGGAGTTGGCTGCTTGAAGGAGTGGTGCAGAGATGAATGGAAAATGGAACCCCCGATTCCTCAACATCCACTCAACAGCTGGGCACCAAAGATCTCTGTGAGCTGAAAGCCCACAGCTTCCCATCTCCACACCTGACCAAGAACTAGACCTTACCTCGGCTTGGTCGTCACACAGTAGCTAGCCTGACTGGTGTTAGGGATAGGTCCCAGGCTACCAAAGAGGAGAAGACTCAGAGAAGGACACCCACCAATCCAATCCTTCTCTTGTCCTCCTTCAGCAAAAATAGGAGGCTCAGCCGGGCGGTGGTGGTGCACGCCTTTAATCCCAGCACTCAGGAGGCAAAAGCAGGCGGATCTCTGTGAGTTCGA